>JABJVR010001303.1:0-56778 GCA_025773905.1 Chitala chitala
AGCCCCCAACCCCCAACCCCCACGTCACGATGAGTGTTCTGAATCATAATGCCTCAACAGGCCATTTTCCAGAAAGCTTTGCCAGCGACCCGGAGTTAAAGATTTTCTCTCCCGTTCAGGTGAGCACAGGTAGACGGGCTGCTCTTCTGCTGGTGACTGGCCTCGCCTGCAGTGCTTCGCAGCTCTGCTTTGCAGCTGTAAATAATGCTTTGGAGCAGTTGTTGCATCCGTGTGCACCGTGTCTTACACATTAATGTGCCAATGTGATGTGAAAATGGGACGGGGATGGAGGGTGTGTGTGTGTGTGTGTGTGTGTGTGTGATGCATTTCCTGGGAGTCTACAATTTTCAGCTGTTCAGCGCACACGCACACACACGTGCACACAACACACACACAAAATACACACAGACACATAGATACAGATACAGATAGCAGACATGCAGACACGTGAATTCGCGCGCGCACACACACACACACACACACACACACACACACACACATGCACACACTCCAAGCACTGCCAATGTCTGGAGCAATTTGCCTGAAAAAAACAGACCACAGGCAGCCTGCTGTGGGACAAACTTTTAACCTCACTTTCAGACCCTGAAAGACAAATGAACTTGAATGGAGGAATTAATTTAATAATGGAGTAAAGTCTGGGGATGGCTGCTCTGGTTTCAGTAATGAATCTCTAATTAGCTGGAGAGTTCCTTACTGCAGAGATGTCTAACCTGGCTTTATCACATTTGTTTTATTGCCAAAGAGGCCTGGGACCTCAGCACAGTCCATCAAAGTGCCCCGGCGCCTGCCCCTCTAGGGTTTCCCAGGTGTAATTAAATGCCAGATAACGCCCATGTCTTGTAGATGCCTGAAGACAGTACTGTTACACCAGTTGCCTCCAGTAGTGCTTGAGTACAGCTTTTACCTTGTACTCAAGTTGATCTTAAAAACGTGCAAGCAAACAAACATGGAGGTAAACAAACATGTCTTTTGAAAACTTTCTTCATGTCTTTTAACAGCCTACCTCTGCTCCCCAGCTCCAATCACCCCTGATATAGTTAATTGCTTTCTCATTACCTCTGATTCCCTGCTAGGGTGTATAACAATACAGCTGTACAGCACCAACCTAGTTTTCCTGGTAACCTGACTAAAGTTATAACTGTACAGTAAACTATAGTGCACAAACTATAGAACAACGTGGTAAAATGCACATGCCCTCTGCACTGTTGAATGCTGTAACTGAGCCTCACTGTTGACCATGCAGTACAGACCAGCCGCAGAATTCATTCTTTATTCTGCTAACCTCAGTTCAACACTGCATATGGTAACATGCCCACAACATCTGACATGAAAGGCCATTAAAATCTCAGCCCTGTCCATTCCAAGATGATATTCCAAACAGCCTTGGAAGTGCGGCAGGGTGTAACGAAAGCATCTCGGCTGTTGCCGACTGTGCAGGAATTGCACCTGCTGTGTGGAAACTGACAGGAGAGGGTGGTGTCCGTGAACAGGGCGGTCACGCTGCCCCTGCATTACTATTGCAGCCTTGGCCTCTGGCCACCAGCGCTGCTGTTTTAGCGAGCAGCCTGCCCGCTTGCTAGGGGCAACTTGGGGGCGAGTCTTTCCTTGGAATTGTGCCGGGTCGGTTTGGCCGTCTGCCAGGCAGACCACCCGTCCAGACACGGGATGCTTGTCTCCAGAAGCCCCCGGCCCTCTGCCTTGTGCCTCTGTGTCATCTGGACACCTGCTAACTAAACACTGTTTAATGGGCTTTACACTCTGCAGAGCTAGGCAGAGATACAGCGCAGAGAATGTTCAAAGCTACTCAGCATTAAAACAAATTAACAGGCCATTAGCAGGCAGGGTGCAGCATGCGTTGACTTGTTTCCCGTGGCTCTTAGCCTGATTAATGAGGCCCAAAGCCAAAGCCAAGGCTCTGTCTCCCCCAGGACCTTCTCGGTTCCTCCAGTCCCGCTGTTTCTGAGCATGTGCATGGCAATAAAGCTGTGAATTATTCAACCGGCATCCTGGAAAACCCAGAAGAGCAGAGTTTGCTATGCAGAGTGTCTTACTGACATAGATGCGGTCTCCTCTATCAGCACAGGGCTAAGGGCTGCACAGCATCTGTAAGCCTGGATACTGAGCAAAGAGAAGACTTGCCTTTATTTGCAAAAAAGGTCTGTTTTATCACAACCATGTGACTTGATTTTGAAACTGTTTTATACATGCTGGTGGGAGACTTACATCAACCATCAGCTTGTTTCCAATTCAAGTCAAAGGCCTGAAACCTTTCTTAGATGACACAGGGCACATGCTAGGTGAGGTGACAATGCAACACAAGTGTCACACACACACACACACACACACACACACACACACACAAAACCCTGGATGTGTGAGCCAACAGCACTACCTGCGGAGCTTCCACTGTGCTAAAGTAGTATTTATATTTAGCACTTTGTGTTTCCAGCTGTTATATGATTGATTCAAATGCTGGTAAACGCTGCTGCTCGTCTTTTAACCAGCACCTCCAAACGTGATCACATAACTCCCATCCTCTGTTCTCTTTATTGGTTTCCAGTACATTTCAGAATTGATTTTAAATTATTAATGTTTGTTTTTAAAGCTCTCAATAGCCTGGCCCCACCCTATTTAATAGATCTTTTAATCCCCCGTAACCATGGCAGAGAACTTCGATCATCGGTTAACTTCTTCTTGAAGTGCCAACATCCAGGTGCAAACGTTTTCGTGATCGCACCTTTGCTGTTGCTGATCCCAGACTGTGGAACTCTCTACCCTCTGACATTCACCCTCTGTTACAGATCTGGCCTGTTTTAAATCCAAATTAAAGACTTATTTATATTGGCTTTTAGTTCCCAGTAGTGAGCTGACAATTCATTTGTCTGTGCGTCTTAATATTCAGTTTTATTCTATGTTTAATTGTGTGCTTACTGTTTTTAACAGTTCTTGCAAATTTTTTATACTTCTTACTGATGTGTAAAGTGCTTTAGTCAACTTTCAGTAGTTATTAATTACTGTATAAATAAATGTTGACTCATTGATTGAATTCACGTCGCTCATTTATATAGCTTCTCTTGCTCTTCTTTTAATGATAGCAATTTTTCCCACCAAATGCTTACTGCATAAAGCACAAATGAAGTGTTCTGTATGCCAAGCTTATGTGTCTCTGATCTAAACGATTTGTACTCTGCTTGGGTTTCAAAGTTAACGAGCTACTGCAGGCGAAATCCAGTAAGCCTGGCAGCTTAGTCAGGGCTAATGACTGACAGCGTAGCATAGTGCACTGCCCACTTTCAGCTCGCCACACATTAAACCTTCATCAGCTCCATGATGTCCCGTGAAGGCTGTGACTACACATTCTTCTGTAGGATCAGTCTGCACAGAGGAGCTCTCACTAGCGCACATTTCTGCCCTACTTCAGCCAACATCTGCTTCACTGGGAAAAAAATCTACACCACCTGCTGTTTACATGCACATACATACAGTTACAGCAATATCTGCTGTAAACTGTGTACCTAATCACTTTCCTCCTTTTCTTTAAAAAGGAATCTCTGTTTTAGGGGTTATTTTTGATAAATGAAGGCAGCTAGACACCTAATTTATTTTCTTTTCTGGTTTGGGGGGAGGGGTACTCAATGGGTGAATCAGGAACTGTTTAAGAAAACTCAAAAAGGCCTACACAGAATTCTTCAGACGCCTGAGAAAAGGCTGAAGTTAACGATCCATTAACAGCAAGACGCCACAGCATTTGGAGACCCTGTAAAAAGAAAGCTTATGTTGCTAAAAGTAAAGTTTACACTTACAAGCAGCTGTTCAGTTCATTGTTGAAGCAACTGTCCCAGAACTAATATGGTATACTAAAAAGTGATGAAGGTATGTACCCTAAGGACAAAAGTCTGCTTTTCTACATGGTCTTGTATTTGCTTATCTAATCAGCTCTCATGGAATTGATTTCAAGCCACAGAAAAAGGTAACAGAATCAAGTGTTTTAGACAGGACCGTTCAAGTTTGTGTCTCAATTGTTTGATGTCAAATGGTGAACTTAGATATTCGTTACACGACACTGCCACAAAACCCCATTGTGACAATGTGCAGGTTCACCTGAACTTGAAACCAGAGCATACACATCAGTAAATAATTAAGTACACACAGCTGGGGGCACTGAATCTAAAAAGGACATTTGAAAATGGGACACTGACGTACCTTCTTTCACGTTATATTGAACTAAAACAGAAAGGAAGAATTTAATGTTGAAAAATAAAACTATCTGCATTGAAATATGTCACATGGCCTGCTCTTTATAAAGACATAATGTATATCTAACATTCCATGTGCAATGTCATATACCATATTGTTGCAGCATCTGCGATGAAGACAGTTCTACCTGAAAAGAAATACAGAAAAATACTGAAAAAATGTTTTAATACAATCTTGGAATTTCTAGATTGCCCATAGTGTGCGACTGGCTGTGTCAAAGTGCAGTGCTGTAATGAAGAAACAGTACTTCGTTACAGTACTAAAGTATTTTTGGAGAGTATCTGTACTTGAGTTTTAAAATTTCTGTCCAATTTCACTCCACTGCTTTTCTTAAATAAAATACATACTTCTACTCCGATACATTTCCCACTTGGCATTTTTGTTACTTACTGCAAAAAAATAAAAAAACACACCCCTAAAGTTTTGGTTTTTGGTCTGCGGGTTCCGTATAACAAGCTCAGGCAGGTCGAAAGAGCAGCAGAAAGAAACTGTCATGGAAGCAGCAGCACCCTCCATGTTCACTTCATTTCAGCTCTGTTATAGTTCATTAAGTTTTAAAGGCCTCAATTTTTACAGTGCTGTGAAGGCTATACATGTTTTTTCTTTTAAGTTTAGGTGGTACAATAATTAATGATTTGGAAATGAAGGCACTACAAAATAAAAATGTGGAATTCATGAAATTCTGATTGCTTTTTTTAACAGGATACTTCTACTTTTACTTTCAATACTTAAGTACAATTATTCAGAAACTACTTTTGATACTTATAGGTGCAGTTAATAAATACTTTCACTTTAGTAATATTAGGATGACTGTCTTTGACTTCTACTTAATTTAATAGTGAAATACCTGAACTTGGTGGTGTGGTGGTCAGCACTGTTGCCTCGCACCTGCAGGCCTAGCGTTCGATTCCTGCCTTGGGTCTGTGTGTGTAGAGTCTGCATGTTCTCCCTGTGCTTGGTGGGTTTTCTCCGGGTGCTCTGGTTTCCTCCCACAGTCCAAAGCTATGCAGGTTAGGTTGATTGGTGTGTCCACATTGTTTGTAGTGTGTGTGCCCTGTGGTGGGTTGGTGCTCTGCGCCCTATGGGCTCCAGGCTTCCCTGTGACCCTCACCAGGTCTAAATAGTTAAGAAAATGAATGAATATCTGAACTTTTACTTAAGTGTGGCTTTCAGGTACTTAATACACTGTCAAAGTGTATGTGTTTGTGCCAAGTGATGGACTGGCACCCCATCCAGGGTGTCCCCCACCTCATGCCCTGAATTCCCATGGATGGGCTCCAGGCTCCTTGGTGACCCTGTGAAAGATGGTATGGAAGACGGATGGATGGATGGAGTAAAGCAGGACTTTGAACTGTTTAGTCTACTCAGAGCAGCTATAATAGGCCCTGGCATAAACATGAGATGAAATTATTCACACACAAATGCAAAAGGAAGGAAGGGCACAGAAGATCTAACATCTTCAAGCTGGCTAAAAAAACGATACATCCTGCAATATCATGTTACACCACACTATAATCTGTGACAGTTTGTTTTGTGCTTTAAAGCAAACACCCATTTACATTAAAAAAACCATTTATATGCAGCCTCACCAACTTCCAGTTTCCACTCCGGAAGAGCAGGGATGGATTCAGCAGTATTTTTCACATTGCATTCATTTAACTTAATTTCAGTTCCTTGAGCTGTTTTTACACCCTAACCTAATCTCTTGTTAAATGGATGCCTCACATTAAAGTCTGCCCCAAAGCGTACACGAGGCGTGCTTACTAACTTGTGTGTCCAAAAAGCATAATCATATTGCACTGCGCTGGATAAAATTAAACAGATGGCATATAGCCGACTTGTGTTTAAACACTGTGCTTTTTCAGTGGCTGCCCTCCTGTCGTGACAGTGCTGTAATGGTGTGACCTCATGTGACAGGCTGCAGTAAAGTAGAGGTAGTGCTCCTTGCTCCTCTGTCTGTCACAACTGTCCCCTATGGCCAAGGTCACCGGTCCTTACAGGACAACAGGTCAGCTGTAACCCCTGGTCGTCACCATAGAAACCGGCCTCAGGTAAAAGTAGCCTGGCATAGTGGTGTCTTTTACAACAAACACTGGTGCAGTACGCTTGTTTGACGGCTCAGTTTCCTGAAGATACCCTGGAGTAGCACTTTTGAACTAATATGCAGTGCATGAGCTTGCTCAATAAACTGTGTTCAAACAGCAGAAAGTTGTTGATTAAAAGGTAACTGTGCATGCGAGAGGCAAACTTTTCAAGATGCTGGCAAAGAACATAGTTGGTTCATTATACATGAATGAAATGGCCCTGAGATTTCACCACCCTGTCCATATTAAACCATGCACTTCCCTTGTGAAATTAAAACAATATTGAGCCCAATACTAGCCAAGATGAACATCATGACAGATGGGGTAAAAAATATCACAACTTATATATAACTGGTTGTATTTGCCTCTGATAGTCTGCACCCATGGGGGGGAGTTCCACGTGCTGGGGCTAATCCTGATGGTTCTGGAGAAGCCAGCCTTCTGGGTCCTTTTACAGACCTGTAAAACCAGCTTACGGTAGCCAGTTATGATTCCACCTCTTACCTGCCAGGCCAGGGAACAGACAGCCAAATGAGCTTGAAAGTGATGTACCAGCAGGAAGGTAGCCGAGTCTGTGGCCAGAACGCCAAACAGACAAGAGAAGAGCAGGTCCAGTGGGCTGCTCTGGGCCACAGACATGACACTCATGACTCGCAATGCCAGGAACAGCATCAGGAAGCACCCAGCCGCTGGGCCTGGAACGTCTGTGTGTTCTCCAGCACATCCTGCGAAGGCGGGCAACTCAGCAGGTCGCCGCGGGAGACAACAGCAGGGACATGGCCTGAGAGGTGTTGCTGCTGCTTCACAGTGGGCCCCTTCATCCATTAGAGCTGCTTGGGTGGTGATGGAACTGCACCAGCATGATGAGGACGCTCAGGCAATCCACCAGGACGACGCAGCAGGTTCAGCGCTCCCGAAGCACCTCCCAAAGTGTCCAGCCGCTCAAAGGTGGAGAATCAGCACTGTCATTGTTATCGTCATCAAACCCAGTGTGGACATGATCGACGTCATCATCATCACCACCTCCATGTCATCGTCATTACTGTCAATCTGTCTGATCATCATCTTTATTACTGTCATCTGTCTGATTATCGTCATTGTCATCTCTGTCATCATCCACCCGATCATGATCATTAATTAGAAAAAAAATGAAGCAGGCAGCTATCAGAGCTGAAAGGTGTTAGTGATTTGTTAGGGAATATTTAAGTCAAATGACACAATCTCTTAGACATAAAATGCACATTAAAAGTAAAAAAAAAGAACAAAAATATAAACAACTGAGCATGTAGTTTTGTTAAGTTACTTTAAAAGCTCATTATTAGGTATCAGCCCAGACAGTAGTGCAGATGTGGACTGAGGTGTAAAACTGAGCTACAGTATCTCATGTGCAGAAGAATCTCTGAACCTCCCATGACTGACGGGAGTGGCACTTTCTGCACTGCCTTCATTTGAACCTGTGGAGAGAGACGCTGCCATGCTTTCTACCTGACATTACAGCATGGTGTCAAAGTCATCTACTCCATGTACTGTATTCATAAATTAAAACACAGTGGAGAACTGCATTCTTTTCCTGCTAAATGCAACAATGAACTAAACTGAATTCAGACTAGGTAATCACTGTATTGTATCACTGCCAATTACATGTTAAACATTTAACCAACACATAGCAAGTTAAATATTTTGTATTTGCTTAGTAGTAGCTAAATATGTGTTCAACAAGCAGTTATTAATGGCAAGTTTTTTTTTTAATTATTTTTTTGCATTGAAGTGATTTGTAATTACTGGTATTTTATTTGGCATCTAATGAGTAACATCAGTGACGTTTTGCAAACATTATTCAATATATAAGTAACTGGATGAAATTCTAAAAGAGTCTAGCCAATCGAAAGCAAAAATCAAATGCTGCACTGTAAATCGTTATGTGGTATATTCTATGCCAAATGAATTTAATAATCTTCGGTGCCATTAAATAAGGGTTTTAGCGACATCTTTTGGAAATCTACGTAATTACAGCTATCAAGAATATTCTGGAGACCAACAAAAACGTGCATTTTACAGTATATAGTTTTCAGCTCTGGTACAACTGAGATTGTACAATAATTATGGCATGGAAATGCAGTACAGTAAGTATGAGTCACAATTCCTTTAACTGACTATTCATATGAAGAGTCACATTTTGGACCTAACTGACAAGGTACTGTTACACCCATGCTGTTCTGACACAGCCTGACCTGCTTTCTGTATCTATCAACAGTGAAATGTCTGACAGTGATGTGCAATTTCCTTGATGCTCTATTTCCCTTTGGGTCTGCTCAACATCTACAACCATAATGAATATCCCAGAACAAGACTACTGGTTAAGGATGGGCTTTGGGACTCGGGACCGTGTGGAAGGAAAAGCGTCGGCCAAGGAGCCAAATGTGGCACAGGTGGAGGTGAGTGTAGACCACTGGGAGGGTGATGGAGAAAGTGCTCACCACCTGGCAGATGACCTGACTGACACCGGCCAGGAGCATACGAAGCCACAGGCTGAGTGGTACATGCCAGCTTTCATGGCTAACCCGCACGGACCTGCCGATGCCAAGAAAAATGGCAATTTGTACAACGGACGGCTGTTATGAGAAGCATTTCTAGAACCAAATAGAACAAAATAACTCACCTAAAAAGAAAGAGGTCATGACGGACGTCAGCGATGACAGAAGACCTGTGGTTTTCAATGTCTACCCAAACTCTCAGCATGAAGAGGGGACATCTGGTGCTGGCGTTAATACTTAGGGGCGGCAGACGTAATTGCCGACAGTGAGCAGTTCAAAAAGCATCAGAATGGCAACAGGGGCGTGGAATACTGGGTGCCGTGGAAATTTTTGCAGTATCTGAATGGGATGCCTTGTTAGAGTTTCTGATTCCAGGCGTACCCTCACGGAAGGGGATTCTGTAAGCCTACACAGATATACTCCTACCTTTGGAACATGAGCAGACTTATATTGACTTTGTTTTGTATAATTTTAGTATGCACATGGGCTAATGCATAGTTTCTCCCTCAGAGGTGGGGGGCATCTATATAACTATATATAACAATATAACTATCCCCCCCCCTCACCAGCTGTGCTCCTGCACATGGTGGTTGAGCAGCCAGCCAACCTTTGACCCCCAGAAGTTTTTTATTCCTCTCCTGTTTACCCTGCTTTATTTGATCAATTGTAATTCCTTTTCATAACTGCAATTTGTTACTGTAAAGCATCTTGAAGCAAGTTGTTGCGAAAGGTACTATATAAAAATTAACTGAACTGAATAACACGTGAGTGGCTACATGCACTGCAGTAAAAAACCAATAACATGTATTACCAATACAGCCTATTAGTTGCATATAATTCATATGAGCTGCATGCTGTAGCTGTTTATTGTTGCTAAATTACTGTCTCAAAGCACAGCTATGAAGTGGGAAAACACACCCATCCAGATGAGGATGACTGAGGTGGCCACACTCCACACTTTCACCATGTTCATGGCAAGGGTGTGGCTCCTGATGGATGGGAAGAGGTGGTCATATTGAAGGCCAGCGACAGCAGCCTGTAGGTGGTTGTCTCAGGTAGGAGGTCCCCTCCAGGCCCATATTTGGAATATGACAAGACTGAAACCAGCAGATGGACAGACGCCTCCAACACAGTGTCCTGAAATAGAGGAGAGATGACCAGGGCATGGTGCCACAGCAGAGGACAGATGTCTCATTGTGGGAAACTGTGGAAGTTAATAGCAATAGCCCAGGTAATGACTTATGTGCTAGAGCTGAACAAGTATTCTATATGGCTTTATAAAAAAACCTCAGAGTTCCTGTTAGTTAATCATATTTACGTCCATTACTACCAAACAGCATCATTGTCTATGTCCAAGTCTACCATAACGATGACAGACCTCCAGCATTTAGTCTCACACATGGAGAGGCAAAGAGTACGATGGCAGGAGAGGCAGACTAACTTTCAGCCCACACTGGGCTGTTAGTTGGTCACGATGTGCCTAAAGCTCACCTGGCTGTCCGCACCTCCATCTGCGTCATGGACATTTAGCTTACGGGCTACTTCATGGTCCAAGGCCACCTTCTGGAAAAGCATTCGCGTTGTGCTGCTGGCCCTGTGCTTGTAGGCCTGCAGGGAAATATTGCAACATTCTGCAATGGCAAGCAAACAGCGTTACCCAGAGATCACTTCTCCCTCTATAAAGCCAACTGCAGCAATAAACACTAGCATTTATTTGCTAAATCACGGAGCTAATGGTTCTTTGCCCACCTCAAGTGTGATCTGACTCTTCATTAAACATTTTTCCAGCAAAAGCTCCACACCTGATGAAATCATATTTAAAAAAATTTTTTAAAGTGACTATGACATTTTGCTCATCTTTAGACCTGCGCAAGGCCAACGATGGTACAACCCTACCGTTATCAGCGATGACAGTACATATGACTACAAACAGGGGCTGGCCTGGTGGCCTGGTACAGGGGTGTAACTGCAACATCTGGGCCCTGGCATCTAAAATGGCTCTGCCAGTTTATATGACAAAGAAACAATTACACAAAATAGTAGCAGGGGTTTGGAACAGAATAAGTTTTCTAGTAGTACAGCAGAATTGGCATTTGAATTTACACAGACTGAGCTAGCATGCAGGGCACTGATGAAATATCCAGGCATCTGAAAATACAGGTTTTTCTCTAAGCTGCCTAATGCATGATCTTCCTAATGTCCCTCTTCCTAGCCACTACTAAGTGCTTCCTTGCAGCAAACACATACAAGAAGCAGCACAGCTCTGGGCACTGCTGGCCAATCAGAGCACAGGGATCCTTCGAGGCTGTCCATGTTGCATGAGGAGGAAAGCGTGCCCCGTTGTGGGCCAGCTGCAGCTGGTCACCTGCCCTCATCGTGTCTCTCTCCTTGACGACTGATAGGCTCTCCAGATATGCTTCGCTCAGTTTTACCATTCCTAATGTGTGCTCTGCTTTGGGATGCAATTCAATTCCATTTGAGAATGATGACTTCCATGGAGGCTCTGCAAACCTGTCCCACTCTCATTAATGGCTGCTCTTAAGAGCAAAGGCGTATTGGCTTTTTTATTCATCGTGCTTGTCATTTTTCGGCGTAACTGTGTATTTTATCTGTATTTCTCTATATATTTATTCAGCCCCAGTTATTATGTTTATTGATGCTGCATTTTTTTCTGCGGTACCCATATTGTTCTTCCATACTCATTAAGCCTTCTGGGCCAATTGGTCACTGCAAACAAGAAAAGGTTTTCAAACTGACTAATAACAGTAAACAATGTTTTTTGACAGTTATATTTAACATTATTTCCTTTACGTTGGAATGGACCGTGATTTCAAAACAGCTGGAAGGTCTCTGCTGTCCAGACCTTTGCTACATTGCCTGCTCTTCGTTGGGAGAGCACCAGTGCCGCGGCGTGGCACCAGCGCGTCAGTAATAATGTTGTGCAGGATGAGTAAGGAGCGAAGTCACAGCTGCCCGAATACAGGAATACATCATTCCCTGCGGCGATCTCCATCTCATCCCGCTGATGAACGGCTGAGACCACGGCAAGCACTGGGCTCCCGTGGCGCTGCTCGCCCGCCGGCTCCGGTGTCGTGCCACAGTGGGCGGGAAGCCAGGTCTCTTATTACTGGAAGAGGACCGCAGAGAGCCCCCTTCACTCTTTCCGCCCCCCACTGAGATACTATCTCTAGCTGTCTTCCTGATTTGGCCAGGGATCGAGTGCTACAAGGCCACTTTGTTCTGGCTACGTATGGCACGGAACATCAAAGCCCCAAGGGCGGGGCAAGCGAAGTGGGACCCCAGCGGGTGCATTTACATTTTATTAATCTCGCTAATGGCCCCTGTCCAGTTAGAATCATTTGTGGCATTACAGCAAAAGGAGAAGAAAGGTAGTGTTGAAATCTAGCAGGTGAAGTTTGAGGCAAAGAGCAAGGCTGGCTGACGTGGCAGTTCATCCAGCAAAGGGCATTAAGACATGCAACATATATTTGGATGAGCATTTTAAGAAGGTACTGGGAGGGGGGGGGGTAGTGGAAATCAGGTGATAAAGTGAAGAAGCTGGGCAGCATGATATTTTAGCAGAGACAAGGAAACCACAGTCATGTGACACGAGAGAGGCGCAGCGCCCAGAGCCCCAAGCGCCTCAGCTGTCTGTGAGCAGGCGACTGATTCGAAGGATGAACAGCAGGTAATGACCCCCCCCCTCAAGATCCATCATCTCACTCCACCTGCTCGCCTGTACCTTCATCTCCATGAGCCAAGGGCAGATGGCTCCCCCCAAAAATCATTACCATGAAAAAGAGCACTTAATTCAGTCTCCTCGCTCCACAGGGACCGCCGGAATCGGAAATCGGGGTCAGAAAGACAAGGGTAATGACAAAAATATGGCGCTCTACCATCTGCATGGGGGACAGAAGCCTACTCTTTGTCAGCAGAGGCGAGATATCAAATTGCAGGTCGGTGATTTATTTATACTGTGCATCCTAATGTGAGTCTGCGTTACAGTAAACCAAATTTTATCTTACATCTACATGCTTCAGTGAGGTGTTTTTTTTTTCCAAGGCTAAAAGTAAATAAACTTGTTCTCCTGTTTACAAACCCAATTTTAACTTTCTACTTGAGACAAAATGAAATGAAACTGATGGTTAACCCACACACGCACCCCCCCCCCCACACGCAAACACACACACGTGCGCACACGCGCGTGCACACACAGATTGACATACACATCCACAAATTCATAAACACACATGCTGTCTTCAGTTTGTGACTTTATTGGGCCACATACAGTCATTTCAACAAACCATTACAAGACAGCAGATTTCAAAGGACCTGTGACCAGAACCTACGTCTTTGCATGTCTCTGCAAACCTCAAAAACATGCCAATCATCCCAACTACTGAGATGAGGTCTACTTTGTTGGAGAAGTTGGAAGCTTCCACAGCGTAGACAAGCAGCTGCCTAGCCATGGTAACAGCACAGGTCGAGTTAGGGAGTCTCGGTGAGAGATTAATGAGCATTTGTTGTGTGTGTATGTGTGTGTATGAGACATGTTACTGTTGGCTGAGACATTTCACCGTTAGCCTCTCTGGCTGCTTATCGCTAAGCTGTTGCTTAGGAAAACACTGGTAGAACAGCTAATATGAAGGTACCGCTACTTACATGAAGAAATGGAATGTCACCTGAACCCTTTACCTGAGCAGCACTAGGGTCTTTTTCTGCAGCCCTGTTTTCTACAAACAAGCAATTTAAAACATCACTGTAAACATCATTAACACACATATATGGTGAAATGTGATGTCAGGCAGTGTTTCAGACAACCATCTTAACTCTGGAAGGTCTTTGAGGACCCAATGTAGTCCTAATCATTACTGTAGTTAAATGGACTTATTATTGTAAAACTTACCAAGTGTGTGTCAACACCAAGTACACTATTGAGGCTTCTGTTTTGTAGTTAGAACATACCTTTGGCCAATTAAAAAAAAATTATATATCATATGCAAAAGGCATGAAAAGATTAACCAAAGATGTATACAAGACCTGACACTTCTTGGCTGACAAGCCTCGAAGGAATGACTACGCACTCAATCAGCACTTGTCCTGTACGGGTGACGGACAGCTTGGAGGCGTGTTCAGACGACCGCCTACATCATGGTAATCGGAGGACACTACTAGGCACAGGCTGTGTGACATGACATGACACCCCACAACAGTTGTGCTTCCCTGGCAATACGGAACCCACCCAATGTGCCTCGTTGAGATGTGAATCACAGAGGCCAGAGGTTTGCCGGTAAGACCCCGGGAGTGCTGTGTTTAAAATTCAAGCCAAAATGCTGAAGTAAATAATTAATTAATGTCCATCTCATCTCAGCCTTGACTTTATATTTAAGCACACTCGTCGTATGGAAAGCACAGCATATTGTCTTTACTTCATAGTCAGCCCAATTAGACCGGCATAAAGTGCTACCTCATTAAAATGTTGCAAAAACAATGTCTCCCTACAGGTTGTACGTTAATGAGGTGAAAAGAAACAGCGAGAGTTAAAGTCACTGCTGCTTCGACACGGAGGCCCACCGTGAAGTGGGCGTGAGACCTGCAACTCAAGCGTTCCTACCGCAAAATTCGACTGACGAGCAAAGCAGCACACGTGTTTCACACGTCCCGCTAGGCAAATGACCTGGGCAGTTACCTGCCTGAGTACCGCTGCACACAACAAAACACACCTGAAACAAAAGGTAGAGGCGGGGGAGCAGTAACCTGGTTAATGACGGAGGGCACACAGGTGACCCTTCTTCAGGTACTGGGGGTGCAATTGGTTCCCTGGGCCCAGAGGTCATCCAACCTCTGCCTGGCCCCATGCCAGGGGTTTTGTCCACAGGTGAATCGGTGCCTGAATGGATGCAGGGCAAGTAAGCAGCCACACCAGCCAGGGTCAAGGGCCAAAAACAGTGGACACCACAGCCACAACAGTTACACCTCACCCAAACCATGGGAAATAACACTGTTACACTTCCATTTTATTCTCACACATAATAATGCTGGGTTTAGGAATGCTAAGCAGCAGGTTAAAAACTACGACTAAAGCTCATATCATACACTTATGCAATGACTACAATAAAGTGGTGTAAACAGGTTATCATACTAGTGTTACAACAAGGCAAAAATAAATAAACTAATGTAAAGACCTATATTTAATCGTAAAGGAAAAACTTGCTTTAAAAAAGGTATTTAAAATACTTTACTGTCCTCCTAGTAGCAGAGATGTTTCTCCTTTTAACGTCAAGGCACACTATCCACAAAAGATAAAGAATGTGAAAAGGCATCCAAGTCTGGCATGAAAGGTGAGTTTTACAAGACCTCTGGGGTTTAAAACTTTATTTTAGTGTAAGCAGTCCAGTGTAATACCAATAAATCAGACTTGTGAGCAGAAGGTAACTTGGATCTTATTCTTGCTCTGAAAATGGCTTTTCTGCTCTGTCATCTGCCAGATCCTTATTGTGAACTCTGTAAAAATAGATAGCTGAATTTTACAGTTTCCTAACAAGAAAAAGCATTGGACTTCTGGATTACGGAAATGAAAGCTGTCGGTGTTTCACCAGTAGATGTCAGTGATGAGCTAAGCCTGCTGGGAGCCAGACTTACCTCAAATTTCAAGGAAAAAAAACAACATCAGCTCAACATGTGAAATTACTACCACAATATACCGGCCCCATACTGCCCACTGTATTAAAGATAAATATAACCTTCTTTCAATAAACAATGCCGTATCATCCAAACATGCTAACATAGAGAGACTGCCTTCCTAGGCAGAAGATAAAAGCAGAGGAGGTGTTGCTGGTCACCCTCTCTCTGGGCAGTATGTGCAGGTGCTATTATCACACAGTATTCACCAGTCTCTATTCACCTCCCTGCTGCTTGCCTGGCTGGACAGTGGGGATATTGAGTGTTCAAGGAGACAGAGCTGCTCCTCGACCCTGACTCCACAGGCAGCTGCACCTTGGCCCTGACTCCAGAGACAGCTGCACCTTGGCCCTGACTCCAGAGGCAGCTGCACCTCGGCCCTGACTCCAGAGGCAGCTGCACCTTGGCCCTGACTCCAGAGGCAGCTGCACCTCGGCCCTGAATCCAGAAGCAGCTGCACCTCGGCTCTGACTCCAGAGGCAGGTACACCTCGGCCTTGGCTCCAGAAGCAGCTGCACCTCGGCCCTGACTCCAGAGGCAGGTACACCTCAGCCCTGACTCCAGAGACAGGTACACCTCGGCCCTGACTCCAGAGGCAGGTACACCTCAGCCCTGACTCCAGAGGCAGGTACACCACAGCCCTGACTCCAGAGGCAGGTACACCTCAGCCCTGACCCCAGAGACAGGTACACCTTGGCCCTGACTCCAGAGGCAGCTACACCTCGGCCCTGACTCCACAGGGAGCCACCACACAGCCATGACTCCAGAAGGAGCTGCACGTCAGCCCAAATTCCATAGGAGATGCAGCTCAATCATGACCCATGGAATCAGATCTTACATCTCTCAAACCACTCCCAAAATATAATGGTTATAACCCCAGAAAAATACTATTCCATTTGCTAAATAGTATATATTTTTAAATGCATAGGCAAAATATACACTTTGTATAAGAAATGAAACTATGAAGTATAGCTGTTTACATTTAGCTTTTACGAAGTTCTAAAGCACTAAATAGAAAATTAAGATGTGTAACTAAATTACCAAGTCATTCAATAATATGGAATTTGTGCTCCCTATGACAACGATTTAATATATGTAATTATGTACACAAGCAGGTGATGTTATATGCTCACACTACCTGGTGATTAATGAGCCACTGAGATCCTCTTAATGGATCTGTGGCGTTGGGCTACACCACCTTTCCATCCTGGAACAACATCACGTTCACATCCCCCTCGATGTAGGAGGCCAAACACCTGAAAGGTACACTGTCGACTCAGAACATGATCTGCCAGTGGGATGGGGTCCTCTGGAACGAGGGCAGGTCTGCTGGCCTTCAGGAACTCTGCTGCTATAGTGAATGATGTGTGGAGAGAAATGTAAATATGACCTTTAGCTCTGCATTGCAACAGGCAGTTGACATAATGAAACACAAGATGCAAAATTTAACTATGGTTAGCTAAAATGGTGATGAGACTAAATAATTCATTACATATTTGTTTTACATGTTATTACCTTGAATCTCAACACTGCCCCGTATTCCTGCACAAATACTGCAGCAATGCAGAGGAAACTGTTTTAGTTAAGCAAAGGTGCAGAAATGCAGTCAAAGATCAGTGGTTCAATCATCCACGGCTGATTAAAAGCTTTTGCACTGTCCAATGCACTGTAGTCATCTTCAAGAAGAGGTGGTTTCTACTGCAGGTGAGGAGGTCTGGTTGAAGGGACCATTATGGCCCTACAACATCCATGTGTATGAACAGAGGGTGCTGCTCACAGCTGCAGCCGCTGTCCTGAGCCCATAGCAGGCTGCAGTCACATGGCAGGTAGGGTGTCTAACGCTCCCTGTGCATCAATGATCATCCCAGTCCTCATATCTGACCATCACAGGAGCTTGCATTCACTTCAAAGCACCACTAGATCATTGCACGAAAGCCACAGAATTCGAGTGCATGATACTTATGCTAACTAATAACGACTCGGCTGGTGTGGCTTTGCATGTCTTAAAGCTCAGTTTAAACCGAATGGAGTCTACCTGCAGCTGCTCTGACTGACTTAAAACATCATTAATTAATTTCTCAGACCGAAACAAGCAAAATTCACACTAGCTTTAGGGCCAGAAGCTGGAAGATATCTGCTGATAAAGAAGAGACCGAATTCCATGCAAGGCATCTCGAAAACAGAAATTAAAGAAAAATAATCTTTTAAAAGAACTTGGCCTACTCTTCAAGTGCAGGTGTACAGCTGTTAAAAAAAAAGATTAAAATCTATGTACTGACATGGAACAACACAGGCTTACAGTTCACAACAGAAGGAAAGTGGGAGAATATATGAAATGCACTCCTAACAACATCTCCAGGTGAGCCTTATGAGAGTTTTATTTTTATTTTATTTCATTTTAAATGCAAGTTACTCAGAGTCTAACGAGACTCGTGAGACTTTCGAATACGTTTACATGCAGGCAGCCAACTCTGCTGCTTCAAACCCTCTAAAAAGGGTAAAAAAAAATGACATGGCAGAACATTAGGGTCTGTTTGCTTAGTGTCTGACCCAAAAAAACAAACATGGGAAAGTAGGGGGAGACAGAGTCAGATAATGAAAAGTAGTTTTGTAGGTGATCTGGGCCATCCGTGCCTTGTTCACCTGGATGTTTATATCATTCTTCCCAGGACCTGTGTCATGTGACTTTGTCTATCCAAAAAAACCTCAAGCCAATGGGATGCAGTCTATCATACCAATGTCGGCTTCATTGTGTTCTCTGCCACAATGCCAGGGACTGTTATTAATTCCTACACAATCGATTTTTAATGACTAACCAGTACAAGTAGCATGACAGACAAGCTCACAAGTCATATTCTGCAAGCAGAATATGGTATAAAGAGCAGAGGAAAATAACACAAAGCAAAAAGATCACAGAGAAAACAAGCGGGAAAACAGCAATTCCTAGTAAAAACTTGTGCCAACATCACTTAGAAGTAAGAGGATCACAGTGTATTTACCTCTGCTCGGTTGCTGGTTTTTGTATTATAATAGCAGGCGTTCTGAGTCGAGTATGTGCGTCTTCTCCTTTACACCTCATTAATTGTGATTCATACAACGCCTCGATGATTGAGAAAATGTGCCACTCCTTTTCCTCCCTGCACACCGCCTTCAGGCTCGAGATTAACTAGTTATGATTAACATTACAAACATCAAAAGCAATTTGTAAAAGTCGACAACATGGATTCTGGCAAACTCCATCATCTGCGGCCTTATCGGGGATTACACGCACACACCGAGGCCTGAAAAAACGGCCGCCAGATTACTCAGATAAGGGTGTCGGCAGTATAAGAGCCTGAACGAGATGCACGTGGAATCCATTTCGTAGTGCAGACGTTGACCTCCATGACAAATTGTCCTCTTTATCATGTCCAAAACACATTAGGTGCCTTATACTTCTGGCGACGTCACCATCCCGCTCCCCTTCTTTATGACACACATATAAAGACAGTGGCTAAGCTGCTGTCCATTGCCCACATATCCTTTTATCGAGGGAGGTGGGCGGTGGCCGTGGACCTCACGAGAACTCAGACAGAGGCGACCCCCGAGTCTACGGGTTCAGTGAAGAAAGCAGAGCCGGATTCTTCCACTCACTAGGCCTGACTGACCCTCCTCACAAACACATCTGCAGTCACGCAGCCTGGGACCTTATAAATGAAATATGGTAGAGGCAGATGAGAGTGGGGGGGGGGGTAAATTCCCCAAGTGTCCAACATTCTCAATCTTGCCTCAGAAATTTGTACAGCTTTTTTTAGACAGCAAAACATTGATGAATGAAGACAGCTTTTGGGGGGGGGGGGGGTGGAAAGGGGCACTAGTGAAGTGAAGTATAATTCCAGGCAGTTGCCTCGCTGCAAACACAGCTTTGTGAAACACTCATGTAGAGCATTATAAGCAGGAAACGCCAATACGAGCTCAGGGGGATGTTCAGCTTCAGCCTTGACCCAAACTCCAGCAGCATTAGCATTCCCTGTCAGGTCTGCTTCCCTACAAAGCTCAGCATGCATGGGACAACAGAGAAATTCAACACGTAGGCCGCCCTAGTCTTCCTGCACATCAGTCGCTATACAACAAGCACACAGCCAAGGAGCGATCCTGACAGCTACCGTTTTAAAGATATACTCGGCTAACCAAATCAGCCCATTATGCACAAGCGGAAAAGGATAAAGGAAAAACGTGACTGTAAAACACACTGTTTTTGCAGTGTGTATGGCTCGAACAAACATCTTTTAGGGTATAAGGGCCCCTTCCAGTTACTCAGTAACTTTTTGTTGCAATTGCTTTGGTTTACCAGATTTACAATGTATCCCTCCCAATAGGAAAAAATTTAAAAGTTATACAGCTTGATGGTTTTTCCTGCAAGAAATGATGTGCTTCCCATTACAGAGCCCCTCTACCTGCAAACTTTGTATAATCAATGTCCTAGCACAGGCCATTCAAACAAATCTTGTTATTTGAGCACATCTCAAATGGTTATCATTGTACATAAGTAACTGGTGTAATAGCATAGACAACAGAAAACAGATGATAAGGGATGTAACTAACTAGTGATGGGATAAATGAGATGTCATATTGATGGTGGGTGGGCCTTGAAGTGCAGTGTCGAGCAATGTCAGATTTTATCTACGGAGGACAAACAGTAGGCATAAATCACTGCTCTGAAGTACAGAGGAAGCCTTAATGTTTTGAAGACATCTGGCAATTTACAATCCAACGTACAGTAATTTAGTGTTCTAGCAGGAGAGTCTAACCCAACTGTTTTATGAACTAATTGAGTTAAATGAGTCTCTGCAATTCTTGTACGAGAATGACATCATTTCCGCAGTTAAAGAGGCTAGTTTGGTTTTCTCTTGGGTACCTGGGGTCTTAAGATCAGTAGGCTAATTGCATCTTCTTTTCTCATGCTGAGAGCCTGGGCAGATTGAGCCTATGAAAGCCTTGGGTTTTTATCCTCTGTTAGTGGCTCTTTTCTAGATGCTGTATGCATCTTTCCCACCTTTTGGGGGGGGGGGGGGTGTCGTTGTCCACTGAGCTGGAACACAGCAGGGGTGCATAACCTGCTTACAGCATCTGTTTCCTTATCTTGGCCCTGGAAGCACAGAGAATCCATGAGAAATTTCAAGCCAGGTCATAATCACAACCATATGGACCAGGGATGGGGAGGTGTGTGTGTGTGTGTGTGTGTGTGTGTGTGTCTGTCACTGAACGTTTACGAAACAAATCATACCAAACAATCAGCACAGCTCCCCAAATATTTTCCCGCTGTGCAAAACCCTGACATAGCTAAGCCTCTGCCAAACAGGGATAACTAAATGTTTCTCTCAAACCACTTTTATAGGTGAGAAGAGTAACAAACAGTTCCACAGTTCCACAGTTCCATCCTTCATGTTAGAGCGGTGCAATGATGCAAGATATTTCAGAAAAATGTGCTTGGGCAAACATAGCCTGAAAGATGCACCTATACAGACAAGTATTTCAGCCAATTAAGAAGAAAACCAAGAAGAAAGTTTGTTTGGGGTAAAGATGCAAAATTTTCTCAGGTTCAGAAAACAAGAGAGCTTGACTGTTGTTTGTGATTAAAATTTTCCAAGAAGAAATTCCTAAGAGCGCACTTGCTTTTGTATACGTTGCAGTACAGTGATGCAAATAAATGCATTACACTTTTTATTGTTTTTTCAATGATCCTTAAGGGCTACAAGTGAACAGTCAGCAAGTTGGTGACATTCGTCTGAAATAGACAAGTGTACACCTATGAACTCAGCAGTCACGGCTCTGACTGCTGACTGCTTTATACATCACCTAATCACGAGTCACGCCTGGCAAAGGTTTGTATGGCAGTGGATGCCAAATAAAAAGCGTTTCTCAGCAGCCAGCGCTGATTTAACAGAAAATATGAACACCATCTAAAGCAGAAAATTGCAATCTGTAAAAAGATAAGGAATCACGTAAGAATGATGTGCCCTGCCAGGCCTTGTGATGTTATCTTCACTTCGCTATCTGCGATTCAGCCAATGCCCACAGCACAAAGCACACAGCCTGACATTTGTGCTTCCTGTTTAGTGCTGGGAACCCAGCAAAAGCCGCCAGCTCCACGTGATCGACCATGTTTTTCTGAAAGTCCCTGTCAAAGGCAGGCAAGGCGATGTCACAGAAGGTCACATCTTATGACCAGTCAGCGCAGACGTACCCGCTGTACCTCACTGGACTCCTGGAGTGTTTTCAGTAAGTAGGTTCAGACACAAAAATATCAGTGTTGTTTAATGAATCCAGCTGTTCCACTCGCATACAAGCAAAGTTTGAAATGTCTTCATTATACTATTTACGGAAACAAAGTGAGCATTACAGTATTTTGCACACGTTGTTGCCACGTTGTTGCCACTTTTGCTTTTTTTTTCATCAAAGGACAGTAATTTTCCCAAGCAAACATGACATATTGATGACAGAATGTTGAATTTTGTGATTTGACTCTGCCTGCTTGCTCTAATTGGCTGAAAAATGTGCTAAGTGCTGACAGCTTTCCCAGGACAGCTACTGAGCGCTTCCTTCTTCAGATGCTGTGAAAAATGACAAGTTTGTAAGTGAAGCCGTCTAAATAAACAGTCTGTGTAAATTTGACAAACAAGGCCATTTTACATGATCAGAATCAGAGCCATTTGAGAGTTTTAACTGGAACTATTGATGTTGTCCTGTTTCATTGCATCTGTTGAGTTTCAAAATAACAGCATGTAAGATCGCACAGTGGAACTTTGATTTTTATGGGATGCTGCAAAAGTGACAGAGCTCTACTTGCACATGCAATCTATTTTACCTTCAGCATCTTTTGAGAATTTGTGCATTACACCTCATTGTAACAGAGCTGAAACCAACCTGTGCCTGGATTTACCGATTAGAGTAACTTCTCCTAATAATTCCATAGGTCATGGTCATTAAGCAACAATAAATATATATAATATATAAAATACATCTAAGAAAGTGTACACTTAAGAACAGTAAGTGTACATTAAAGAAAGTGAACACTACAAAACAGTAAGCGTTCATCAGAGAAATTGTACACTACAGAACAATGAGTGTATATCTCTGACAGACATAACTAGAGCATGAGTTTCATGGAAGTACAAAGGGGCAGATAATTTGAGGTCACTACAGAAATTCAGAGCTAAAAAAGAAAAAAAAAACCCAGCAAATGACTGCAACTACACAGTCAATGGAAGGTAGTCACTTCAAGACTGTCATATTTTTCTAGCATTTCATAACGCCTAGAGCTGAGAGGTGCAGAGGCATTGTTCAAGAAGGACAAACAAACCAGGTACTAGGGTAAATACTCTTGTCAGTCAAACAAGACATGTAAAAAACAATCAAAAAGCATACCCCCTGGCAGTGTTTAAACAGATGGATCCATAGTCAACAGAAAAAGTTAACCCATGTATGAAATTGTGTGGAACACAATAAGGTGGTAAAATGTGCCCTGAAATTCCACATACATACGTGTTAAATTTATTAAAGATGCCAGAGTCGTATATATCTCATGTAGCCTCATTAATCCAGAAAATAAAATCTGAATTGAAACTGACTGCCTGGGACACAAGAGGCACTTACAGCACATGCAGTGCAGGTTTGTTTCAAAGAAATATATATATTTTTTTTACAATGTGAACTGTAACCATTTTCCAGAAATGCTCTCAATAAGACTGCTTTCAATAACCTGACATGTCAAAACTCAGAGCTGTCATGCCTATGCCTGTTATTCCTCCCATGTCCACTAGATGTCCCTCCTACGTGCCTTGTTTTAATTCCTAGGTGTAATTAGTTCTTGCCAGTTGTGCCTTGTTAATGTTCCTATTTAAGGTTTCCCTTTGCATTAGTATGTTGCCAGGTGTTGAATAACATAGAGTGGTAGTGCTAATGTTTGTTAAAGCTCTGGTTCATACCTAACTTAGCCCTTGTTATTTTATGTTGATTCTGTTTTGCTTTGTTTCTTAATAAATCTCTGCACTTGGACCTCACCTCAGCCCATCTGATTCGTGACAAGAACATGCATTCAACATGGTCCATCTGTGATATGTGGCACAAACCACACCAAGTCAAGGCATCTGCTCACATATCAGAGATGCGTCTTCTCTGGATGTGGCCACATGTTGTTTTAGCAGCTTGGGTCATGACCAATGTCTCCCACATGAGAGCGTGAATACTTTGCCTCATCAGGAGCGACTGCGGCCGGCAGCCGAGCGTGTGCGAGGTAACCGCAGCTCATTGGCCATGTCGAGGCAATGTGCAGCCACGCACTGCTAAGTGACAACAGGACGAGACAGATTTACTGGGGCCACACACACACACACACACAATGTCAGGCGCAAGCAGAAGACATGAGTCAAAGAATAGGACTGAGTACCTGGCAAAGAGGAAAGGAGCACACAGGTCAGAGTGCAAGGGAGGACGCAATCAGACAGAAGATCTGCAACACATATACAGTGATGGAGTGGCAGATCATGTGTGAATGTGTGAGTGTGGTGTAATGCTGGAATTACTCTTGCACATTATAGCACATTATGGTACGCCTGACTTCCAGCATTTAAACTCGAATGTTGTTTGCTCACTAAAAATCAAACCATCAGCCATAAGTGAAATGCCTAAAGTATTCTCATGAGCCTGTAACAGCCATTTCCTCAGGTAGAGTTAATATTGCACAGGAATGCATGTTTAAAAAAAAAAAAGAACCTACATCAGCGCAAACACACATCTGCTCCTGTGTGTCTATAAAAGCACGCCGTTTGCGCTTGAGTTGTTTTGTCAGCATGAAACAGTGTAGGTGTGATAAATCACACCACCGGGTTCGTGCCAAAAGGATCCATAGAATCTCCTGCAGTTCCCTCGGGAGGCAGGGGGAATCCTGTACAGGACCCCGGCAAACGCTTCAGTTTCTGGGAGGAACAAGAGCTCGCTTCAGCCCATCAGACCTCTCCAACATCACAGATACACGCATGTGTTTCCACAAACATACTTCCATTCACACAAAGAGACACACACACACGCCCATACCCTCTCCCACACATACACACACACACGCCCATACCCTCTCACACACACACACACACACATGCCCATACCCTCTCCCACACATACACACACATACACACACACACACACATGCCCATACCCTCTCCCACCCACACACACACACACACACACTCACTCCCATGAGGCCCTTTTTTCCTCACATACTCCTTTCCTCATGTTTCACCTTGTTGGTTATACAGAGCAGTAGTGGGCTGCACCAATATGTCAACCAGAGGCATAAATGGGAAAGTGGGCTTTTCAGGGTGTCTATGGGAAAAGCTGTGCACTACAAAACCCCTGTTGAGTCCTCAATGGGCTCCTGCTGAACAAATTAACATCCTTCTTCTGCGCAAAAACATAACCAGCTAATTCATCAAATATTTTACATTTCAATTTGGCTTATCAAATGGGCAAAATAAAATAAAAAGTGGAGGTGCACTCGACCTTAAAGGTAAATACAAAATAAATTATACCTCAGTCCCATTAACTGCATCACTGAGACACTTAATGCCCCCCTCCCCCCACCACAGCATTACAAAGACTCGACAGCTTAATAGTTACGGAGCCACGGAGCCTGAACCACACGGAATGGAGACAGAAAAAAGTATCCCAGAAACATTCGCAGCCTTTCCAGGGCTGAGTGCGCCTTAAAGGAGGTATTTTTCAATACCTGAATTTTACAGTTGCTTAAAATACTGCCGTGAAAGCAATAAATTGAATGAGGGATTTTTCGAAATATCTGGTACACTTTGTCTTCTAGGATGTCAGATATATAACATGCTTTGAAGTCAATGTCTGGAACCAAAAAGAACACAGAACAGTGTATGCTGAGGACAGCGCATAAGTCAGTATGCCGTTTGTTTATTTCACTGGAACCGGTGTGAGACACAAGGCAGGATGGATACTGTGACAAAAACACTGTGTATCAAGGTAACGGAATACAAGAACAGGAAAGTGTCTCCTAATTCATAATGGAAGAAGCCGCTTTCCCTGACCTACTTCTGCAGAAATGTCAGATGAACAGGAAAATATAAAAACAATATTACGGCGCTCATATAAATAAAACATATAACTCTGACACGATTTGTTCATGAGCAAGGCATATAGGGTCACAGTACAATTTTAGTCATTACACAGTTAAGTCACAAAGGTAAACGTGCACATGGAGGGAAAGCCAAATGTGTTGTGTCCAGTTACCGAAACACTGTTCAGCATGTAGTACATGCAAGAAACAGGCGTGGTCCATGTGATGAGCCTTTATTGCAGAACCACTCCCACACATACACGCAAACAATTCCTGTCTGGAAGAAGAAACCCCTATGGGACGTATCACCCGGCACACTTTAACCATGCTGTGTATGCCGTCCCATATTGAGCTCAGGTGCTTTGTGTCAGATGGGCCCTGCTCAAGATGAAGACCTAAACTGAGGCGGGCTGCCTTTCCCAGAAATATTCCATTATAGGCCACTGAAAGCCAGTGTCATTGTAAGAAGAGATCATCCCTCTGCTTCTAATCAACCAAAGATAAGCCTAGATTAGTGATCACTGCACAAAAAAAGCCTTTGGTGAAGGGCAAGATGTACAATGAACATGTTTTTTCACATAAATGAGCAATAAGACGCATCCCAGACTGCTCTAGCAAAATTAACAAGGAGCTAAGCAACTGGCAAAGTGAACAGATTGCCTGGATTCTTTAATGATGTCATAATCGTGTGGAGTTTCTGGGGGAATGGTGCTGCAGTGCAGCTCATGTTGCAAGACAATGTTCTAGAACCCTGAAATTGTTATTGCATGAAAACAGATTACTGAGATTCCAAGACACCGTTTAAATGTTTGTCCTCAGAGTGTGGTAGTCAGTTATACAGCTTGTGTGAATGTTATTGGTAAGAAAGAATGGTATTAAAATAGACATTACCTTCAGTCCAGAGATAGGATTGTAGTGTCATCTGGAGTGTACCCTGCCTTGTGCCCTGAGGTCCCTGGGGTAGGTTCCTTGCACCTTGTGTCCCAAACCTGAACAAAGCAGCTTCAAAATGAATTAATGAATTCACAAGTAAACACAACAACATTAAAGTTGTCGTTTCTTCTCAATAATTCAGCGACATTGAGGACTGCGTGTGTGTGTGTGCGCGTGTGTATGTGTGTGATTTCCGACACCAGCTCACCACTTCAGCATGACTGAACTAATTATATTTCCAACTGAACTAATTCAACCTTTTCCCTCTATAAAGAAATTGCCATACCACTGAGATGGCAGGGATCAAAGCATTTCTTACTGTGCACTTAATTCAGATTAAAAAAAAAAGATGCTGAAGACTTGAGAAAAGACTTGGTTAAGAGGAAGTATGTAAGTATCTCTACATATCCATATATTTATATGCATGATAAACTGTTGCACTTTTAAAATATCTTTGTAATAATTCCAAGTGAAAAATGTCTCCCAGAGTAGTGTTTCCAAAAGGTGAGTTTTGAGTCTGTATACAGCAGAACAATTAACCAAATAAGCTTACAAAATACACTTACGTTTGTTAAATATAAATATTCATTTGACATCTAATTTGTGTTTCACTTAGTAGCAATAAACTGCAATATTTTAAAACACACTATTGTAAAACATAGCTATGTGGGTAAGCCTTTACATCCAACTCAGTTTGGCCCGTTTAACCTTAAAACCCTCGAACAGATTCAAAATCACATTAAAAAAAATTTAGCAGCAAATAACTTTAAAAATAAAGGATGATAAAGGAGAAGGCATTTATCTGTACATTTAAACTCATAATTACTGTGATTGGCACAGTGTGAGAAAGGACTGACATCCTGCAAAAAAAAGGTACTGCTGGTTTTCTGTGGTCCATCTCGCTTACAGGCGGTGAACAGGTCTCACCCTCAGAGATTTCCCTTGACAACTCCAGACACCCAGAGAGGACTCTCCATGGACTAACACTCTAGAACACCACCACCCTCCATTAAAGGCCTGACCTCAGAAAGAGAGACTGCTGTGGTCCCCTCAGAACTCTACAGTAAAACCGAGTTAACAGCTCTCCAGAGGATGGACACATCCTCTGTTTCCCAGCACAAACAACCAATCAGCAGAGACCAATCAGCACAGACACCTTCAGTGCCTAGCCTAATTCATTAAAGTACATTAGCCTCTTAGAAACTTCATTACAAATGACACTGACAGGGGCATTGCTGGATGCCCGTGATGAATTCTGAATTAAACAAAAATTTAAGTTTGATCTGAGAGAAGCTTCACATTCCGTACTGGCCTTTATTGCTTCACAACAGGGTTTAAGCAAAAGAGGCTGTCAGCCGCAGCTCTAGACCACATTCCACAATCACAGGGGCCAGAGCCAGGCCGGCATCTGCGAGGGCCGAGCAACTGTGCACGATGATGAGTTGTCCAGTTAGCAGAACGCACGCCGCTGGGATCGCGCGTACTGACCCAAACACAGCCAGCTCATTAGCAAACACAGAGGGTATCGTGATACCGTGTGAATGAATTACTGAGGATAAAAAGGAAGACGCTTTGCCAACTAACTTAGGCCGAAGCACAACAGAGGAGAGCTGTGAGACAACCGCTTGACGTTTGAAAAAATTGGTTTATTTCTCCAGAGACTGCGGTGAGTAAGCGGCTGTGTGGGAAGAGGGCTTGCATCATTTGAAGAGTGCACCCATGCCCTCAACCTCAAGCACGAGTAAAAATAAAATCAGTGCTTTTCCAGTAGTTAAAAACGCCTACAACAGTTTCACTTTATTACTAGAGTCTGTCTGCAACTCAAGCAGCCCGATATGACAAATTAAGACAGGTGTCTTTCATTTAACGAATTTTTAGTGTACACGTGAATTTGTACTCATCTGGCTCCATGTACTATACAGGCACACACACACACACACACACACACACACACACACAATATGGGGACTTCAGAAGTAATGTTTGTGTCAGAGACTTATACAAGATATCCAAGGGTGATAGTTTCCGCCCTGGTAATTCACTAGGTGATCATAACCATGAGCAGAGTATGTACTGTTTGAGAGTTCTTGGTACTTTCTTCATCACTACAGGTTTCCTGTACTGAAAGCTGAAAAGGCTGCACTAACCGCTGTTACCATGACGCTTTATCAGTCTCCTACACCTGTTAGCTCTACGCAACAGCCTTCTGGATTCACTCAGAAGGCGCAGACACTGTTTACGCTATCTGGGGTTAGCGTTTCAAATGCAAATCCAGTGTAGAGCTTTATACGAGACAAACTTTGTACAAGTCTGTCAAATGACTGATGGGTGAGTAATAACGACAGAATTCTCTAGCTGTAACTTTTATTCTTCTTGAAACTCTCAAGAACAGAGCAAAGTATACCTTTAGAAGATGTTCTCCATCTCGTTTGCTGAAACTACGCTTTATATCAAATAGAAATTCCTGGAAAACTACTAGAAAACTTGTTACATAAGCATCAAGGTCCTGCCATTTTTTTCTATACTGTTTTGTCTATTTTGTTTTGTTCCTTTTTATTGATAGTTCTTAGCTCCCACATCTAGTATATAATTTGATAACATCAGTATTCATATTAACTTTAAATTCTGTTATTACTTCCTAAAAGTGTTAATTTAAATTATATTTTGTCAAGTATGGAAAGTACTGATTTTTACACCTATTTGCTGTAATCTGAAGACAGATATCCTCAGCTATCTGAATCGAACCATCCCAGAACACTCAATAGATCCATTATGAAATGAAGCGGCCATATTTATACAAAGATGACATCCCACTAGGATAATTTACTATGACTATCACAGATGTACACATAACCATGTTAATGTTAGCAAAACTCAATCCACTAAAGCAACCGTTGTGGAAAGGACCTCTAGTGCAAACCACGTCTCTCCAGTGTTTTTCCCCACTTGCCCCATTTTTGGACATTAGTTGTATGATTTTAGGTTGTGTCTCAGTAGTCAGCACTGTTGTCTTGTATTGCCAAGACTGGGGGTTTGAATTGCTTCCAGCTCCAGTCACAAAGCCCTAAAATAGAAAGGTTACCTCAGGAAAGGCATCTGGTGTAAACTAAAAAAAAAAATCTGATTCCATATGTGGATTGATTACTGGATGCTGGTAGATGGGATGTATTTTCAGTCAGACATTAGCCATTCAAATAAATTTCTTCAAAGAGGCACACACTTTGATAAAAATTAATCAGTTGACATATTAATATTCTCCAATATACAGTTCATGTACATGTTCCAAGTGAAACAACTGTTAGGCTACACTGAGAAAAAAAGGTCAGCCTGCTCACAATCTTCCTACTCCATGTTGCTACAGGTCCTGAAGTGTATTAGTTTAATTTATAAAATCAATTTTGAAAACAGACAATAAAAAACATGAAAGCTAAATTTCATCATTTTTGTAATACACACAAATTTAATAGGGTGGCATGGTGGTTAGCACTGTTGCCTTGCACCTTCAGGCCTGGGGTTCAATCCCTGCCTTGGGCCTGTGTGAGGGGAGTTTGCATGTTTTGTTTGGTGGGTTTCCTCCGGGTTCTCCGGTTTCCTCTCACAGTCCGAAGACATGCAGTTTGGGTTGATTGGTGTCTCCAAATCGCCCATTGTGTCCTGTGGTGGGTTGGCGCTCCACCCTGGGTGTCCCCTGCCCTGTGCCCTATGTGTTCTGAGATGGGGTCCAGGCTTCCCTGTGACCCTCACCAGGACTAAGTGGTTAAGAAAATGAATGAATGAAGCTAAAATAACACTTCAGAAGTGTCATCTCAAACAATCTTGCTACACATTTGAAAGCTTTGTTAGAGATTTGTAATAACAAGAATCTGTACTTGTATAAATACATCAAACTAAAATATGCTTCTAACTTACAGCTGTATATAATTCATGGCATAATTATTACATAACAGCTACAATTATTTTCTGTCAGACGAATAAAATTACACATGCTGTTCAGTGATTATTAGCAACATTAGAATAGCTATGGTTTTTCAGTCTGACTCAACTTGTTTAAAACTAGTAAGTGTTACAAGGTTGCATGAGAAAATAGGGACAAGACATGCAGGTCAGTACAGAGAACAATTTGTAAACAGTTTTACAAGTGGTAAAAAAATGCTAATATGCAGTGTACTGAACCTCCATTCCACTCAGCCCTGAAGTTTTTTCTCGACAGGCTCATCTTCAAAGCCAGTTGCCCCCCCAAAGACTTGATGCACAGACGGAACAAGAGCGCAGCTGGAGACTGTATGTCAAAGTTCTCGGCACTTAATCGTAACCTGGGTGAGACAGACCTGAGACGTGGCAAGTAGGATTTCACACCCTGCAGTCATGGAGAATAAAGTCACACATTCATGTGAAATGTGCCCGTGAAAAATACCCCCACTTTAGGTGCCCAGCCACATAGCATAATAGGCCATGTAGAGAGCCTTATATCAAACATCTAGCAGTTTCTCTGAAGCACTCAAACATGAACAAAGTGTGACTGACTGAGATAATCAGAGCAAGATTTTACCATACAGAGGTTTAATTTACGCTCGCCAATGTATGTCTGAGCATCAAAGGCCAAACAGATGTAATTTTCTATGCTTTAAGACTTTGTTTGTTAATAAACATACTATGCATGTGCACATACAGAAGCAGATCATCAAAAGTCAATTGCGTTAAGAGTTGAATTTTTAATTGAAAATGGAAAACCCTGTACATTTCAGTGAAAAGGTCGTCTAGAGCTGGGAGATTTCAGTCAGAAGGGCATGTCAGTTACACTGTTAGAATACTGTCAAGCCGCCATCAAGCTAAATATGCCTATAAATGGAATTTCCAATATTCCTGAACACTTATTTTATACTCTTTGTTTTGTTCGTAAATTTATTGATTTGTCCACTTTGCAGTATCTAGTGAAACTGATATCACCTATAATAAATGATAAAAATTTAGCTGGTCTTCCTTTGTAATCAGTAAATACATTACTCTGTAATCAGAAAATACATTTAGCATTCTTTCTTACCTCTCTATCATTTCAAGTGCTTACAGACTTTTTAACCCCTCTTAACCTCATAAAGCTGAAATCCTGTGTTACAACGGTTAAAAAGGGCCTAACTGCAGTTAAATCATTTTTTAATGCTAGCTTTTCTGGGATTTAGTCCTGTGATCACAAAGCATGGTGAAGGTTACTACTGGAGATCTCCAGAATAACAGCACATAAACCTCCTGAGCGGCATTCACGTTGACAGCATTAACCGTGAAATCTTGCTTAATGGAACTTGATTGACGCGTCCTGGCATCGCGGCATAAGGCAGAGCTGGAGAAATGAGCTTTAGAAACCCACCGTGCACGAGATTATCACACGCTATCAATCACCAACAGGTTTAACACACTTCCCGTCAGCTGCTTTATTGGTTCCGTTGGGTTTTAAACGGTGTTGATTGACAGCACGCAGTAATTCCACCCACCACGTATTTTGGAGCCTCGTTTCTCATATCACTGGTGAATAAAGTTCAGTTGCGTTTCCTCGTCTGTATGTAAGGGGATCCCGTTGACTCGGTGCCATTTCAAACTATATCGTCCATTACTGATTTTCATGTAGCTTTTGGTGCTGAATTGTAACATTCACTTAGAATTTTCACTGTTATTTTGTTTTATACAATGATATTGAATACTGCTAATGTTAAAATAATTTACATATTTCACCGTTCCGCGGCTGCCTGTTGTGAACTGCGTTGTTAGGGAGCAAAGGTCTTGCAGATTCTGCTAATATTGGCCTTCGAGTCAGATAGCAGGCTAATAAATAAGCGCTTGTGGCCAAGTTTAAAGAATGGGGGAGTGATTTGTAACCTCAGAATAAAGAAACACTCGCTTGACAGCTTTAGTGTTTTCAGTCCATGGATCGTATATCAAACAAACACCATTTACTCAAGATAGATCAATATTTTGAAGCTGCCAGTTACCACACCAAAGCGAAAAGATCATTTTTGGCCAATAACATTTCAGAGATGATCACTGTAAATCATTCCTGTGCAGTGGAAGGATCAATATGGCTGGACCTCCTGCAGGAATTAGGTCAGTTTCCAGTTGGCAGTTGAGCTGAATTCTACTTTGGAGTAGTGTTTGGGTGCCACGGGAACAGCTGGTCTATGCAGAAATGGAACATTTTATTTAACCAAGCAAGCAGCAAAGCTTCAGAAAACCAGTGCAATGGTTATGAGAGTATGTTCACAAAGCCACAACATGGCCACCTTGATCAGAATGATTTGGATTGTCAGTTCACCTGTTCTGAAAGTCCTCTGCTCAATGCATCATTGGAAATTGACACGTTACCTGTGCAAGCAATTGGCAGGTAACACCTCAAGTCTCCGCGAATGTGCATCCAGCACATTGGCTGTGTACTCTAAACTGTGACCTATCTCCACACAAACAAATCATGCCCGATGAACACTGTGCTACAGTTTGTATCAGATTAACATAATATCATGTAATATATAATATGTAATTTCGCTGAGTACTCTGAACTGGAAGGGAAAGGAGTTATGAAAGGCAGACCAGCTGCTCAGATAAAATCCACGATAGATTTAAAATCCAGTCCCGTTCTAAAAAGACATCATTTCTTTCAGTCGTTAGTGAAGCTTGAGTTACACCAGGCTACAAATCACCTTTCACTAAAGGATATAGCTGTACTTTTAGATTTATGTTACTGTTCCTACTGAACAACAGAGACCGACACAATTAGGTCATCCATTAAATTTCAGACTACGACACGTAGACATCAAGTAATTAAACATCCCTCTCAGACAGGAGAAGTGATGAAAAATGCAAGAAGTATTTTTTCTACTGACAAAGAAAGATGGACATTGGAGATGATTTGCAAAAGACCTTGAACCAAAAGCAGCAACATGAGACGTTTTGAAATACTTATTTTTGAGTGCACACACGTCTATTTTTAGTCGTGTTTTTTTTTCATGATTATAATTAGATACCCTTGAAAGGATCCAAACCATCAGCATTTAATAAATCTTTGCAAGAAGCACGTGACATGACTTTATGAGAATGATTTTGGCTGTTAACAGGGCTAAGTGTAGAACACATAAATGAAAAGAAATATTAACTTGAGGTGTAGCTTGATTTGTTTTGGGGTTACAATCAATGCATTATGCTCGCCACACAGATATTGCTGCCAGACACAATCTGTCCAGATAGCCTTGTGTTGTCACTGCTGAGAAAGTCTGTAGGAATACAGCTCTGTTACACTCAAAACTCGCTGTGCCTTGATTTAAACAGCCTGCATATAAAGTCTATGGCTCGACTGGAGGCTTGGCGAGTTTACTTACCGCACATGGGAAGGCACGGTGCTGCTTAGCGTGCTCCTGGACAAGGCTGCATCCATCCACCTATCCATTCATGAGCACAATCTCCACAGGTGTTCTCTCCCATACCTAGCACTTATTTTTTTTTTCCAATTAGTAAACAAAAACACTATCATCTGAAAAAAAAGCCTATAAGGGGGGAGGAAGGGGTGGAGGAATCAGTACACACACACACACACACACAGACACACACACACACACACACACACACACACACACCATCAGTCATTGAGGGCCTGTCCCTCACAACCCGTACCAATTACCAGCAGCCACAAAATAATCGGACACCTCAAGCCCTTTTTTTCCCCTGCTTGAACTGACACGCCCCTTTTTGTGTTGGTACTGTTTGGTTCCATGGCCTGCAGAAGGTCGCCATCCATGAACGTTGAGAGAGAAGCTGTGAAATGTAATTTTAGTGCAGCAGATCCTCTGCAGCACTGTAGTGGCCATGGTGGTGTCTGTGTCTACCACAAGTGTGGCTGTGTGTGTGTGTGTGTGTGTGTGTGTGTGTGTGTGTGTGTGTGTGTGTGTGTGTGTGTGAGGTTTTTCATTCCTTGCTTTGAAGGATTGAAAACCTCCAAGTGATGGGCCTCTCCTTAGCCAGAGGGGAGTCAAATTGATTACAGGCCATGAAAGGGGTTTGTGAAGAGGAGATATGTGTGGGCTGTTTCCTAGTTGATGGGCACAAACGGATGGTGCGGGGAGGCAACAGTCTTGTTTTCAAAATACACCTATTTCACAGAAGGAGGTCTGGGCATTAGTCTGGTTAATTTTTAGCAGGTAGATTCTCAACTCACTGTAGACTGGTTTCATCTACCATGTTCATCATCTGCATTCTTTTATATGTGTCATTTCTACCAAGAGACACCATCATTGTAAGAAAACACATAATTATGATAGAAATGTATTTGTTACACACAACTGAAAGCAATGGAAAAAGAAACGTTGATTTATTAAACAATGTAAAACACGGGGGGGGGGGGGGGGTGAAGCCTGATTTTTCTGTGACCTACACTGCCTTTATGTGGACATTAAGGGTATTGCAATCAATCAAAAACTAAAAAATTATTATGCACACCAGTAATAAGAAATGCACAGCATAGGAACAGTACTTGTCTGGTAAAAAAAACCAACAATAAATTAGGAAAACCACAAATGTAGGAATAAAACAAACAAAAGAAATTCTACAAACATTCTTCTCTTTATTTGTCTATTACTCTGTTGATAACATGTCAGGGATCAATACTTGTCAAATGGCTTTTCTGTGACATTTTAAAAGCTACATGTTGCTTTGGAAGTACACCAGAGACTGAAAACTCATAATCAGAATGAAAATAAGCAGGACTTTGAGAAAGGCAACATTAAAAAATAATTAATAAAATCAGAACGTAGAGAATAACGGTCAATGTGTATATTTTCTGTACTGTTACCCCATCTACTACTAGGATGAGTCATTAATCATTCTTTTAATGTAGCGAATGGTTCGACACTATATTTTGTGGCACGGGCCTTGATGATTAATGCATAAAGAAGTCATCATAGAGGTAATACAGCTGAAGGTCTCCCACGCGGTGTACTGTAAACTGGATTCTCCACCCTCCATACACTGGATGTTGATGTCAAACCAGGAAAGCTAAATGAGCCGCCAATCTTCTGCGTCACATAGTAACAGCTTGTAGAAATGAGATGTGCATAATTAAAGCGAGCCTGGTTAAAGACACGTCTGTTTAAAGAATGTTACAATGTGTTATCTGGTGTGTAAAGCTGCCTTTGTTCCTGTCATAGCTGTTTCTTCCTTCTGACTGTATGTTCTATTTGTTTCTGTATTGGATGTATGTATTGTAAAGTACCCTTGAGTGTGAGAAAGGCGCTATAGAAATAAAATGTATTGTAAATAACAGAGGGGTGCTCATCAACCATTCACAGGATCGAGGTCCGGGTCTGATGAATTCCAGAGATACAATGAATGCTCTTCCGTGCTTTATAAAAATGTGACCCAGTATGTCAGCAACCCTCGGTATTCAGGCACAAAAAACCTCAACCCGAAAGAAAGACACGGTGGCAGACATGCTTCTGACGGCACAATCCACCATGCTGGACAAACTGACCACACTACAACACAAATGTGTTTTCAGAACCAGCAACCAAAGCCCATCTTCACTTCATTCAAAAGAAGCTTTTCATACAAGGACACACATTCACAAGCACACATTTGTATAACCTAATATTTCTTTAAGCAAAAATACTTGGATCCATAAGCTGCTCGCAGAAGTAGCAACTTAAGTGTGTGTGTGAAGCGGCAACGTTTTGCACGCGCAGATTCAAAGGTGCACAGAGCAGAATCCTGTTTGCCCAAAAGACAACCGCATCCATTTTCTCCTGCAAAATCATCATCAGCGTTTAACGGGGAATGCAAATCCGGCTGAAATGGTCCTAAAAAATATATATGAAATTATACGAATAATGAACAATATGACTACAAATGCTATAAGGAGAAAAACTAAATGTACTACCATTTGTGGCATTTTAAACATTTTAATTACTTAATTTGCAAATTTGAATTAATTAATTGCCGTTATTACCCGCATAATTTATTGTGTTTTGATTATCCTGATTGAAATTCAGACTGTAGTGCCACCTAATTTGAAATTAAACCACATATCTCACATGTAGATTTGTTACATTTGACAGTTAATTAAAAGCTTCAGCTGGTTTCACATTAATCAGCGGAGACACAGGTGAGACTCAGAAATTAGTTTTATACCTGGTCAAATTTAATGGCTTTCTTGAAAATAATACAAAAAAACATGCATTGTTTATTGTGTTTTAAAGTTATTTTCTAATTTTTTTCAGGCCCTTTGACTGTGATGAGGGCAGACTTGAATGACCTAAGTGACAGGGCACCTAATGACTTCAGTGTGTATTACAAAGCGTGACCTTTGTTTAGGATGCAATTCTCTCCGGGGGAAGCTTTTCCTTGCTGGTAATTAGTCGGTATTTTACCGACAGCTTCTGTATGTGTGCGAGTCTCTCCATCAGGCAGAACATATAATGAAACGCTTGTTCCCAGTCTGCACGCTGAACAGCCACACATCTGCTTGCTGTTTGAGAACCTTCGTAGACGGTCTCTTGACCCTGGTGTACCATTACAACCAGGGAACTATGAACTGGGCAGGAGATTTAATTCTTATGTATATTTGCTGTATTGCCCAAAATCAATCATTCTACTTTTTCTGATGCCATTGGTTACATTCATTAAAGCAACGTGACCGAAGAGTTAAGGGAGCAACCCTAGGTGTATGTCAACTGCTTTTCAGCTACAAAAGGCAACGCAAATGAAGGCGAAAATCCGCACACGCCCTCGAGATTCCCAGACTGACCCACATGTGCAAGGTAAACGACCCCTGCAATTAGACACTAGAATTCTCTTCGCGCACACCGTAAAACACAATGACATTCCATCAGATATCTTTCAAAAATTTTAAACTATAGTTTTTTAATCTAACATTTAGAAATGTTCAGACCTGCCCACGCGCACGTAATTGGCATTCAGGCAGCCGAGTGCGAGTAGGCTGGAGAGTGGCCGCCCTCTGAGAGCAACAACACGCCGAACGCCGTCTTTCATTATGGAGCTGGGGGGGCAGCGTGCTGAGCTCACCGCTCACCGCCACCGCGAGGAGAAACGGGACACTTATTAGCCATGATAATGCCAAGCAGTCAGGCAGTAACAGAGAGTGCAAATAGAAAGAGGTGGAAAAGACAGGCTAATGGTTTAATGAATTATAATGCCATTAATATGCTAACCGTTTCATTGCTTAGACGGTAAATTTTGGGAAACAAACAGCCCATAATGAAAACTGTTCTGCTAGGCAAAAATGTAGAGTGCATTTTCCTGCAGAAATGTTTACACTTCATACTCTTTGTATTGCTATAAATACATCCACTTTTTATTAGAACGTACTACACAACCGTGTATACGTTTACTGGAAGTATCAACGGATGCATAACTAACGTAATTACCAATCAAAATATTTTCATTGTTTATTGTATTTTCTGTTTTCATTCCATCATCGTTATTTCTCTTACTTTATTACTGCTGCACAAATACACACGTCCTTTAAACATGCACGCACAGATATTTCATTACACACAGACTATAAAATCCATTATAGCACAACGTGCCGCGATCCATCTCTCCTAGAGTCTATTACGAGCGAATTATCTATACTGACAAGTAATGCATTTAAATTAATATAACAGGCCTGACAAGTGACTTTGCCATTGCATTCATCGAACATCTTAATTCTCCAATAAGGACTTTCACTGTTATACCAACCTTTTGTTTTATTCTCTCGTTATCTCATAACGAAGGCGACTAATAATCCGGTATTAATAAATGTGTTATGAAACGTTAGGTATAGTAGTAGTGGTAATAATAACAATAATAATACACAATTTTGGGTGAAAGGCCACATCTCTGACAACAAGATCAAGCATGTTATTTTCTTGAAGGTAGTATATTACAGCAGTCATTGTTACAGGTTTGCTGTTAAATTCCGTAACTGACAAAAGATTTTATAGAACTAACAAAAATGTTCCTTTTAGTATGACAGTAAGGGCTGGACTTTATTAATGGACAAACGAGAATTCCGTAAAGTATACAGACATCAAAAGTCACTGGCATTACTTTATTCAGTCTACTCACCTAAATAAGAGTAGCTTTACATTAAGTAATATTCAGAAGCCTGTGGCCACATTAGGGCAGTAGTGCCCAGGCCTCAGGAGCATTTAGCGCACACCATTAAGTGTCCAGTTCTTTTGTCACAGCTAATCTGGGAATGAGTTCAGCATTATATTACACTTTCCATTCACGAAACTGTCACGTTTCGTCATGGCTTCGACTGCAGACACGAGGCAGAAGATTCCCACAATTCCCTCATCAAAGCCAGACACAAACATTGTTGGCTCCATTCAGGCCAAATGTCCCGCCCACCCACCCAATTTAAATCCAGTACGGAATGCCCTTTCACATCAATTTGTTTGCAATCCAGTACCGGGATCTCAGCGGTGCAATTAACAATACCTTAATGGGATTTGCAGCACCTGATTATGAGGACACAACCACTGTATGCAGAACAACCAAATCATTTTGAAATGTTTACGGTTCAATTTCTGCTAAACAATAAGCCCTCTTGGAAACAATAAAAAACAAACGAACAAAAAAAAGACGAAACTCCCAAACTCTAAATCTCAAGAAACTGCATTACCATTGTCATGCTTCTGCTTATACAAGGGGGTTTTATAATGCCGCAAACCATATTTCAGTCCATCAGATTCATTTTAATAGAGGCAAATTAGACTGACTCACACAGCCTGCTTTGTAAATAAAACAGTCCCGTAGCGCACACAGACGTAATTCTGCTAAATAACACTGTCAGCGCCAGCTCCACGACTCGTACTTCTGCTGCTAGTTGTTTAAAATTCCTTGATTTGCATTGCCAAACATCCGGCAGGTACAATGGTGCAGACCAGGCCATCTGACGGCGGGAAGCATGATTTTTGTCTGGCAATTAGAATGCAGCCCCGAACACAGCTGCAGACATTGCTACTTTGCTTATTAGGACATCCAAAATAAATTTAATGATGTCCAGAGTTAAATAATTTTACCAAAACAGTGTGTTTATCTATTACACTGGAAGGGCATAACGACAGTGTTCATCTTTAGGATCAGAGCCTCCTATTTCTCCTTGAGTCTGTTTGTAAGCGAACAGACCGGCTCTTGGCTTACAGCAGAAAGCCAAAGACTAAAGCAGCATACGGCAGCACCGTGGACTGGGCTAACTGGTGACGAAAGGCCGTCCTCCATGGATCAGCAGGCGTGCCTCCGATCCTCCTGGGCCAGGCTGACAGCTGCCAGGATGTCAGCCCGAGCACCGGCATCTCACCTCATCTGCACCACACGCGGAACGTGAGAGATGGCGTGTGATGGCGAGGCCTGTCCCTGGCCCTCGTCCGTCTTTCAGGCGCCCTTTGATGTTTACTTTGTTAATAGGCGTTGTAACCCGTGTCATCATGCTTATTGGGCAGCGCCTCTGGATTAGCTCTCATCTTGTTTTTTGTCCCATTTGGGGTGGGGAGGGGCATCGGCAGAGGAAGTACTGCTGTTTGGGACAGCTTTTTAGTTTTAATGTCCATTACCAGTGATCCACAGGAACGATACTGAAGCGCATTTAAATCGGTAATGATAAAAAGAGATGTGATGAATCCATGCTTACAAATTTCTGATTGCCTCTAAAGGTGGACGACACTTAACCTTGGGTGGTCTGGAAGACAACCTCTCTGAAGAGTCAAAGCATGGCTTAAAAGTGGCCTGCAACCTGCGGGGGAAATCCCCTTCTATCATGACTGAAGTGGCTTCTCACCTGGGTTCCTTTGGCATCCAAAATTGATTAAAACATCACAGGAGCTCCCAGAGACTGAGTGGGGGGGTGCACACACCCCCACACTTTCTGCCACCCACTCCACCTAAATAAATACTGTTGTCACCAGCTGTCGAGGAGTTCTTAAATCTTAGCGATTATCATAGCACTGCCCAGACATGCATGTAGAGATCAATGGCACCCGTCAATACGTCCTGTGCATAGCATGCGACGGAAAGGCCACTTGATGAATTCGGTGCTGGTGGCACAAAGGGATGCAGAAATCAATTGACATGATTAAAACAAATGGACTCGTGCTACAAGACTGAATTTGGGCCACTTTTCCTTACACTATAATTACTCTTTACTCCCCTTGAATTTTAATGCAGCTACACACTGTTCCTAGGTCTCTAATGGAAATATTCATGTAGATTAGAGGCATGTTGTTACCTGAATGTTTGTCACTTAAAAAGCATGTTCAATTAAAGTTGTTGAGAGAGGGATTCAACACAGGCTTTGTTACATCCCGAGTCACAAGAAATGTGCAGAAGAGTCTCTTTTATGTGTACTCTGACCTGCAAGATGGAGAGCACGATACTACAATCGAACTGATTCAGTAACCTCACTCCTTGAGACAAAATAACATGGTCACAATGCAGAGTGTGACCCTAAATGATATGGGCAAAACCCAACAACATGCCATGGTCAGTAATTTACAACATGGAAAGGAAATGGGCTATATCTTCCACTGGTGCCCCCATAGGTTCTCAACAGGGGATACTGTGAGCAGTCCAGTTCATACAGTAGAAAGGGAGGTAATTGCAGGAAGTTCAAAGTTTTCTTAGATTAAAGTCAAGCTGCACCCAACTCACAAATGGACATGGGTCTCAAGCAAGGCCCAGTAGGTGGAGAAGCATCTCCTTAGTGGAGAAGGTCTGTACATACAGACTGGCACAGACAGAGGCGATATCTGGTAGCAGATATCTGCTGACTGTTGTGGCCATGAAGGCTGGCTCAGAACTACTGGCATACAACATCCAAGGCATGGGTTCTGATGCAGCTCAGATGGGCTGAAGAGGGGCTAGCCTCTAAGCCCCTCCCTATCACATGACCTGACCCTGAGCATGAATGGAATTACAAATCAATGAAAACCATAACTGTCAATCAAATTTCTCTCGTAACCTCACACCTGCACATGCACAACCTTCTGCTTGCTGCCTATCCAGTCCCCTTCTTTTGAAAATCATGCCAGCATACAATCTACACTAACTGAGCGAGAGTATGGAAAAGTGAGACTGCATCCCCTCCCGCTGAGCTTAAACACTGTCTGGACAGCCGCATAGAAATTATTATTTATAGACCTTTTATTTCAACAGAAATATGATTTTCTTTTATCTCGGGTACAAATAAGAGCCGTAATACTCTTGCATTCTCCAGTGTCACCAGTAATAGCAATACTCTCTAAACTGCCTCTTCTTCCATTCTTTTTGCTCTCAGTGCTATTAATTACAGAACGCGTCGGCAATTTCGGCTCACTTTGTTTAATGCCCGTTGTGACCAGCAGCGCACAGTCAGGTTCAGAAGTCAGCTGTCGGGTTCCAAGGATGCCACTTATCAGATTGAAAAGAGGAGGACAAGCATATCCTCCTGCTACACCTTCATTTAAGACATTCCTTTACTGTTTGGTTTTAAAAAGGTGCCATTTTATTGCCTCTGTCCTCCAATGGAGCCAGAACGGAGCCATTGGTGGTCAAGGTGAGAAAGTTCTGGAGTGACTAAGATTAAACTCTGCCCACCTCTCCCCCTCCCCGACAGATACCCCTCTCCACATACTCCGCAATTTTGTCCACCATTTACTTAAATAGCTGTTACCTTTTAAAGAAATCCACACAGTGCTGACTGGCGATGAATCATAATTTCTTTCCAGAAATCCCCTTTTGGTTTGTCCTTTTTTAGGCTTTTGACACACCATGCCGTACCCACTTGAGTAGCCTGCAGTACTTCGCCATCAATATTTTTTTGGCATTTATATATTGGATTTTTAACAACTGGGCATAAGTGTGTCTCTGCGCAGCTTGGACTGCAGAACCACGGCAGCGTGAAGGGAAGACATTTCTGACAAGCTGTCTTCAGTTAAAGTACTGCCCTATATACACGGTTTCTAAGTAGCTGTCTGTTCAGAGAGAGAAGACAAGTTTCTGACTCAGCCAATCAGTGATTCCGTACTCTTGAGTATGCCCTTAAAGTAATCTTTAAAGAAACGTGTCACAGTTTTAATATATAGCAGCTAACATAACATTCAACAATTAATAAATGCGTGAAAATGTTTTGGTGTGATTTTGTGGAGTTGGTCCGCAGCTGCTTGATGGCAGTCATTGACATGGACACGGGGGGGGGACAAAAGAACTGATTACCCAGGATCTGAGCCTGGGGAGGGCCCTCCAACAGTCTTGGGGGGGGGTGCTAGGGTGCACTCAAAGAGTATGGATGCACAGAGCCCAGACTGTGGTGCTGTGCCCCAGGTCATAACAGTGCATGATGAAGTATTAGCAGTGCTTCATGATGTTCGCTGTTTCATAAACTATCTACACTGTGCTTGAGGAGTCAGTTTTGGTGACTTGAATTTATCCGCAAGTCACTTCATTGCAATCACAACACAAACAACAAAACAATCAAATACAAGAAGAAAGACAAATACCCAGGGGTTCTAGTCTTCCACATCTGGACTCTGCCTGTGTTAACCGTATAAACCCGATCCTGCTGAGTAGATCGAATCCAATAAACAAAATTGTGTTGTGCTAATCTTTTCTGTTAAACCAGCTGGGACCACATATCTGCTGTGTTCACATCTATATAGAGTGAAAGCTTATTTTAGAAAGCAGAAGAAAAGTTTGCAGCACAGAGATGCATTGATTGGATGGACACAGAGAATCCACAGAGGGCTGTTTCGAGCCAGTGGGGAGGCAGCGAGGGACGCGTTTGTCTCTCATCCCAAATGGTGTGTGCCTTAACTGCGAGAATAACAAATCGCTGCCATTTTCTGACTTTATGCACAGCACGGTTGCTGGGATATGGATGTCTGTTTCCACGCCGACGGCATGGGTAGGCAGTCCATGGAACGTGGCTGTATCAGGACCCCTCCTCCCCAGCCGCTGCCATTACCAAGCAAGCAATTTTAGACAACGTTAGGTATCGGCTCCATTGAGAAAAAGCAACCAGGCCAAGCCATTTTTCTTTCTCGTTCTGCATGCTTCCGAGAGAGGCAGAACACTACAGCTCATAAATCTTAGTTTTTTTTTTTTTTTTTTTGCATAGCTCTATATTCCAAAAGGACCAAGTCCAGTTTGGCTGTTGTAACACGAGGGGAATATTTTTGTTTGTGACCGAAAAGTGGGTTTGAGAGTTCAAACGGAATTTTTTTTTTTTTTTGAGTAATTGGAAAAAAATAAAAAGAGGTGGCATTGTAGGGAGCAGCGGGCAGCGTGTCGTTATGCGGCGTGCAGCGCTGTCGCTGGCCTACGTCAGGGAGCCTCTCCCAATGCTACGTGTCAACGCACACACACAGCTAGCGGCAGGGACAGGGCCGCTGCGCCAACCCAACGTCAATCCACACTCGCGATTATTAACGCACGCCATCCATCTGCACAAGCTGCTACAAGTCATTTACTGCGAGATAAACTTCTTGCTACCTCTGATTCTTCATTAAGTCAGACTACATGGGCATTAATCTAGAGCTTAAACATCTCCCCACAAAACGCAGTGCACCTCTGCACCTTAACGTGGTTCTGCTCTGCAGGTATGAACAGCGGTGTTGTTTTGTTTTCCCCAGGCACATACAATGTAATTGACTCAGAGAATAAATGATTTGCAATAGCCGGGCGCTCACCATAAAATCACATCACAGAGCCGAGTGTGTTTCCATCTATAGGGATGCCTTTTCTAAGGAAACTTTAGAGCAATTACACAACAAATTTTTGCAGTAATGCCAAACTCACAACCGTGTGTGTGTCACGTGGAGCCTTGTGGATCCTAATAAAACACAATGAAATAAATGGAGCTATCCACCCTGCAGCCTTCCTCTGTCCCTCCAGAAATAAAATGAAGGTTGCGCTTGTTTTCCATGGTAGCTGTGTAAGGTGGGACACAGACTTGCCAGAAACATTTGTGATGCCCACTGATTTCTATGACCACGCCTTCCTATGTTGCCTCGGCGACATTGCACTTGACCCCACCCATACAGGTGGTGTTAAAGGGGCTGACTCATTTATTGGCTCAGTCCTGTAAATTAGTCAGCATATTTTATTAGTTTTTGAGTCTGCTCCACATGACACGGTAACACTGTACGTACACACACACACACACACACACACACACACACACACACAAAACCCTCAATTTAACAAACCCAGATATAGCAGATTTTTGGATTTAATGGACCAGACAAATAATACAATATCATAACAATAATAAAAATATATATATCGTAAATGCCACACCATGTGCATTTCATATCACAAGCTGTCACTTCTACCTTCAGATACTGAGTAGTACTGTGCTGTAGTCATGGCAAAATACTCCTCAACTACACTGTCAAAAAGGTGAATATTACATATTATCATTTAATACTGTATTGTACAATACTGTATATTGTACTGTACACTGTGTCCCCCCCCCCAAGTTAAATAGGTTAAATTAAATTTAAGAGATTTTTAGCATTTACGGACACCCCTTCTACCCTATAAAATCTAGAGTTTATATTATATTTTACACACACACACACACACACACACACACACACACACACAAAAACAGGTTTACAAAAAGGTCAGAAAACGTTTTTTTTTTGTAACTCAGATCACATTTGCTCCAGTGCACAGTACTGCGCTGGTTATGAGCAACAGGAAGGAGTGAAAGTTAATAGCATGTTCTGTCTCGTCTGGTCTGCTCTGATAGGGGCCGTCAATTGTTGCACGTCAGGATCAAAGCAAGCAGACAGGAGATAGAGATATATTCTCTCAACAGCACCACAACCCAAGTGACATGGCCTGACCTCCACTAAAAGACGGTCACCCGTCAAATTGGGTGCTCCAATTTTAACGTGCAGCTCGGATCCGCATCTCGGTTTTGAAGAGGACTTCATTCCCCACGCTGGCATGGTCTTGCACATGCACTGCGATGCTTCCGTCTCTGCCACTGCAGGGCCTGCAGGTGTTGAGCACAGACTTGGTGTAGAAAATGACATACCTGCAAAGGAGTTGCATATGCGAAGCCGCATATGCACAGGCCTCAGTTGTGTGCAGGTTCTATGCACAGACGGTCTGCATTGCCTCGACAACCAGCAGAGAATGGAGCAACAATCCAGCAAGTGGGATGACTTTTGCTGACACTTTAACATTAAAGAAATCTTTCGTGCACTGTGGTTATATTTCTTTCCTTTGCATGCAGGTGACCCAGAGAGCTTGGAGGTTCAGGTCCCAGTGAATTCAATCCCTTCACATTTTTTTGTCCTGCTTTGAGAGTTTTCTTTTTGAGAGAATACATTCTTCAGCTTTTGCCTGTCTTTTACCCTTTGGAGAGTTTGACACGTTTCAGTTAGCGTAGCACTTAGCATATATCGACCCTTATAACGTGCTTAATGCACTTCTTTGAGGCATCTGACCCAGACCGGCAGCTATGTCACTGCTGATACCATTACAAGATATGGCTGACAGTCCTGACTTTGATTCAGCAGTTTACAACATTGATCCGTCATCATTTAAAGTGCGGGATTGGTGTCGGGACCGATGGAGCAAAATGTCGACTGCGCAGGTCACCATGGGAACATGCCCTCCCATTCTCGCATGCAGAATGAACTGATTTTCATGGTCTGGAGGGCAATGTGACAGTTCACTCATAATGATGCAGCTGTAACTGTCAACAGAGGCACAGCCTCTGAAGGCAGGTTGTGATAATTGCTCTTGCCCTTGACGCATCTTCCCTTGTCCGAGACGGCCCACATCAGCCACTGCACAGCGCTGTGATGCGTGACCAGAAGTCCTTGAAGTCCAGTAGATGCCTAGTGATGAGTCTTCCACCCTGACTCATCTTGACGCATCCCAGTTGCATCAGCTTCTTTTTTTTTTTTTTTTTTTTAAACAAATGCCCACAGCATGTAAGCTAAGGAAAGACTTTCCAGAAAACACAATGAAAAATAAGCTTTCGGGTTTTGAATTTTGGAATCTAAAAGGCATCACTGTGGCTCTTCGTGACTAAACTCTCACAGACTACTCCCAGGAGGAGCCGTAAAGACTGGGAAACCATCCAGGGTTTCCGTGTTAATGGCCAGGTCAACAGTTACAGCAGGGCATGTCCTCTCGTTCCAGAGCAGAGTTCTCATATGTCTCCTCCAATGATATGTGAGTTGAAGAATGTTGCTCCACAGAGGGTCCTGGTGTGGGACAGTTTTCCCTCAATCACAGCTATTCATTCCTTTAATGAGGCTGTTATTGGTGCCACACCAGTGGATTGTGCTGTTGTTTACAGCTCCGTCATGGCACTGTGACCATTAACAGGCCCTCCACAAAGCAACTGTATAGTTTGCATGTTCTCCCTCTCTCTGCACTGCAGTTTCTCTGGTTGGTTTAGTTCCCTCGATTGCCCAAAAACAAGCAGATCAGATGAATCATGAACTTTTAATCACCTTAAATATATCTAATATATAATTATGTCTGTCTGTCTGTCTGTCTGTCTGTCTTTATTTATTTATTTATTTATTTATTTATGTGAACTATCACCCTGTGTTGGTTTGGCATCCCATATGGAACATTCTTTGACCTACACCTGATGTTGCCTGGGAACGCTCCAGGTAGCCCATAAACCTGAACTGGACATACAGAACATGGAAATTTAGGGGTGAACGAACCTATGAGTGATTCAACAAATTAAGTCATTGTTAGATTACCATTACTGACTGTCCCACATGGAAATTTAAAGCGAGCAAATCACTTCAAAACTAAAATTTGATTCTTGAAGGAAGAGGATTCCTCACCAGTGCTTGAAGCAGTAAAAACATTTAGCCAGTTACACCAATGCTGTGAATGTATTTCCTCAGTTAGCTCACTGCTGCCAAGTGATATATATATATATTTTTTTCTGCTCGAACGAACCACCACTACATAAATGCAAGTCATTTTCAAAAGTCAGAATTTAAGAATAAAGATGCTCAGTGCTGCAAGGCTGTGGATTTTTGTGAGGAATCAGCGAGCAGCCTGTCAGCATCGATAAATCTCCAGAACAAGGCTGCTCGCCTCCTGCTCCTCAGGGCTGTAGCATACGCCTTCTTTCGTGACAGATCTCATCAAGGAATCGATTACATCTTATAAAAAAGATAATTGTTGTAAATGTGAAAAAACAAAACACCGCTGCCTTCAGATCATGAAGGGCACACGAAAGGGCTTTTTTGTGGCAAAAGTGCATTTTTACAAATTAAACTTGTTTTGTAGTATTGGCACAGCAGTATCTGATAAGGACATCGGTTGGTACAAAGGCTCCCAAAGAGTGCGGACAGCAGAATTAAGGCAGCCTAACCCACCCCTGGGGTTATTCTGGACTTGGCCAAACAAATATCTCACTGGTACAAAGCATGGGGCCAATGTGAAATTAGGACAGGGAACATGAAGCAAATGCTATCTTGAATTTTACTTTGTCACTTTATTTTTATCTCATAACACAGCATCAATAAACCATACAGCTACACTGCCTAATCACGTTTTTTAAAAACATTGAAAATATGTAGACTTATTGGAAAGTAGAAGGGTGTTACATTAATGTCATTGCAGCACGTGATAAGTTAATAACATTTTTTAAATGACATTATAACAGCTATTTGTGTAGAAGTGCACTCCAGTGTGTTGTATTTTATTTACCAAGTAGATAAACAACAACCAGTAATATTTATGTAAAGGTGATGGTTTGGCAAAATGGAAGCAATCAGGTACCAATCAGGATGTGTCAGTCTCATTTATCTGTTATCACCAATAGTTATCAGTCTGCTGAACCAGGTGCTGCCTTCTCCTTAGCTCAGTTAAGTATATATTTGTACACAGATAGCAGCACATGGCTGATAAATTGGTAGGGGGTTTAAATCAGTCTGGGAGGAGTTTAAAACAATCATTTCCCTTACGTTTTAAGACCTCCCTTATCCCTTAATGAAGCCCCAAATCAACTTTGCCCTACCATACTATGTAATGTTAAAAATTTGTGTTTCTTTTTCCCCAAGCCTAGATTCACACAAACTGGAAAGAGGCCGGAAAGACAGTGGCCTTACTGTTTAATCCCCTAACACTTAAGGAGAGGACATGGTGAAGGCCCACTTTTTCAGACTGCCATGCAGTTGCCGTGACAACACTGTGGACCCTGAACTACCATGGATGTGGACACAAAAGTGTGAACATGTATCATAAACTGGGCTTCAGGTGCTCCAGAGTCTCAGACTGGGACAACTGACTCAAGTGGGCTTTTACTTTTGACTCTGGAGGGCAAAAATAAAAATAAGAAATGAGGAAACACTACTTAAAATGAAACGTGCACATTTTTCATACATTACATCCGATTCACTATATAATTTTGATGACACTATTGAAGAAAACAAAAGCTCACTCATATATATATATATATATATATATATATATAGTTGCAGGGATAACTAAATTTATATTTGCTCATTTTTTAAAGGTTGACCCATCTGTACTAAGGTTAATGGGGCACCAGGGATGAGCTCACCAAAGACCGTGTGCTATTTTTTCACTACACGGCCTGTCAATAACTAAGTCTGACCTTTCACCGCTGCGACACCTTCCAGAAATTGAAAATAGCAACAGTAAATGTTAATACCAGAGCTAGTGTTTTGGTCTAGAAATGTTAATAGATCTGCTGTTTGGAAATACAGTCAACGTTAAGTCCTCTCCTGTTATTTTCAGAGCCCCCCTCCCCCCACTTCCCCCATCATGAACCCCACAGCACTCCTCCACCACAAAAGAACAGGATTAATTCCCTACTCACCTGGACTCTGTGGCAAGTCCTCCCCAGGGATGGCATGTCTGAATCGCTCAAAGTGACACAGTGACTGCAGGGCGCCGGCTGGGGAATATGTTTCAGGTTTCACTTTGCCAGGGGTGGGGGTGAAGAGGGGGGTTACACCTGGGGAAGCGATCCAGCCATCGCTGCTCTGCTGAAAGCGACATGACAAGCGACCTGTACGAAGCGAGTGCAAAACATTCTTCTCCACTTCCCTCATCCATCCTCATCCTCGGAGCAGTTGGCCCCCACCCCCACACATGGTGGTACCTGTGGCCTTGGCATCTTTTCCCACAATTTTAAGAGCTAGAACAACTCTCCTCTCATTGTCTTTAAGCCGGTCCTGCGTGCTTCCTTTAACATTCCCAAAAGAAGTAGTGTCTGAAAAAACATCGCACTGATAATTAAACCATAAACAAAACACTAACCAATACCTTTATATAGAACCCACTAGTGGAAGTGTTTGCCTTCCTCAGCTGTAGAATAATGTGGATGGTAAAATCCATCACACCATGTAATTATCTGTGACTCCAGTTTTTCAAAAACATGATGTCAGCAATGCCTGAAAACATCAAGGCTTCTCACACATTTTGTTGTAGTGCAATAAATTCCGGTGTGAGGGCCTCGGCGATGCACGGGGTTTGAAGGATATCATTAAGTGGATTTACTAAGAGACCCTCTGCTCCTATAACCCTCATCTAAACCAAGAGCACTGAATTTTTGTACGGTTATGTCAGAAAAGACTGCACTACCTCCTCGTGTTCTATATTCATGTCTCACTACTGCTGCGCCTTCATATATGCACAAGACCTGCAATAAGATACAAATTAAATATATTACAATAATGCTTGTTTTCAGTTTATCAAGTTTTGTATTGTCTTGGAATGCGACCAATGTCATCCAACACAATTGATTACACAGTAAAATGGGATGCCGATATATCAATTTTTCAGCACTTTTACACGTCACGCGATGTAAAAATAGGAAACCAATACCTTATCTATAACTGCATTTATTAAACACACAATTTTGCTTTTCTGCCTCCACGGTACAAATTAATTGGAGAATGCATTATATGCTGAGTAATTACCTAACATGCAAAAATGTAATCATTAATTATGTGACACATATGAAACTTCCATAAGGAGCCACTAGGGGGTGTCCCTGCATACAGGCAAAAGATGATGCTCTGGCCATTGTGGTCCTAATCCACTGCTGCACTCCTCCCTGGTTTATATCCCCCTAGTCATTGCTGGGATTTTGGTAGCATTTCAGGACACTTGTTTGCAGCTTTAAAACCCTGCAGCTGGACGTTTGGATAATAAGGTGTGTGAATCTCCTCCAGCTTGTTAGTATGGCATAATCCTCACTGAGCTGAGCAGCTGGACAAAAGAAAGTGATTGTGCTTTTTCGTCAATGGCAGGCACTATAAATAGGAGTCCGGAATCGTCCCCTCCGCCTGGTAGTTAATGGTTGGGTCTAAAAGGAATTCTCCAACATCCCCCGTGTCTTTCCTCTTCAGATGGTCCTTGTCTGTCTTGTTTTCTGCTGCAAGTGATACGCACCCAGCAGCAGTTACCAAGCAGCCAGTGGTGCCGCAAGAATAACGCAATAAAAACAGCCTGCTTTCCAGTGCATTGAGAGCAATGCCATGTTCTTTGCTGTGAAGATGGGCCCTCCGTTTGTCTGTCTCAGCCACCAATGTAACTAATACACACTTTTGCAGAGCCCTAGCCTCCAGCCGCTCACATCTCACTTAATTAACCGAAATAATTATTTTCTCTAGCTCCACAAACGGAACATATTGCTTCTCCTTTTTTTTTTTTTTTTTTTTTAAGTCGCATCTCATTCAAAGATTTGTTTACTGGATTAACATCAGAGAATTTTTTTGTAACGTTGCTGAAACAATTTGCTGTTATTTTCATTAATTTCAAGTGTGACCTCGAGAAAACACTGAGGAACGGCCCTGTGCATATGAGATTCCTTTATTTGTAAGGAAAAGGATGACCATTTATCCGTCCCCCGTGTTGTGCGGTACCTTCAGAATGGGATTAATGAACGTGTAGGACATGGTGCTGGACCATGATGTGCACTAAATGACCCAGCGATATAATCCCAACCCATTCACATTTTTCACACTCCAGCCGAACATGGCCAGCAGGGAGGTAAAATCACAAGCAAACTGCTCCCCACTTGACACCCACGGGTGTCTCTCACGATGCCTCACCTTACCCCACATCCCATTACCACAGATAGCACATGCAGCATTTTGCATGGAAAGCCTTTCATTGAACACATATAATTTCATTATGGGGAGGAGGGTGGAGAGTGCAATTTTAGCGTAGTGGGGGGCACGGGGTGGAATGGGTTAGTCATCCCAATGAAGGGTGCCCCCATTAGCCAAAGTCCGAACAGATGCACTGCCAGCCACAAGCACGGCTGACGTGAATGCCAGGCGCAGAGCTAAGGGCAGCCATGCTGAGCCTGGAGTGGAGCACTCAGAAAGAACATCTGATCAGCTGCGGAGGACGGCACAATCAGCACGAACGCGGCACTAACAGACCTTTGAATTTGCAATCACTTTTCATCCATGTCTTTCTTTGTACTTGCACATTAGACGAAGAGGCTGCGAATGTTTTCCACCAATGACAGAGGCTATATTAATAGCCCACACACAAATTTCCCTCACCAGGTTCCGACTACACAGAGCACTCCTCCTGCCAGTGAACACAGCTGTCCTTAGTTAGAATGCTATTCTTGGCTACATTAGAAAAGGAGTCAGCCCCACAACACTCTGATGGGGATGCATTAGGCGCAACAATCGGATGACTCTCGTGGGTGTGATCGATTAGACGAAAAGAAGCAATTGGTCTTCTGGTGGAGGTCATAACTCCTTCAGAACTGGCTTGGAGAAGGACAAGCCTGGGTTGCATATGACAGTAGGCTGTAAAACAGCAGCTGGAGGGTAGCACAGGACATCAGGGCCACAAAAACCGAAAGTTTGTCCAGAAAACCCACGCACCCAGTGGGGCATTTTGCATACGTGTCAACGGAAAGTTTCTACTCAAATCAACATAAACAAAACGCTCGTCTGATATGTCAGTGAGAACAAACCAAAGGGATTAGCCTCAGTCTTCCCACCTCCCAGGAATTTGTCCAGCTGATCCTACCTGTTCTTAACAGCTGTTGATCCCATTAAAACCAGCTGGGTCTGGTCTTCTGCCATGGCAGCATGACATCAATCCAAGTCAGCGCCATGTCATTGGTAAGAACACAGCAGGCCCAAAGTGTGTGATACAGCAGCGTTAAGTGCTTCAGTGGTTATCACAATCACTCTCTCTCCATCATGACTACCACGATGATAGGTCTGACATAACAGTAATGCACCTGGACGTAAATCAAGACATTACACATTCGTACGGTACATTGTGCTGCTCATCTCCTGGCAGACGGTTAACAATTGTAAGAACTCACATTAGCATCGCATTTTGCTGATTCTAAGTGGCCCTGTCATCTCGGATGAGAACACAAAACCCATTTAAAAGTCACTGGAGCTCCAGCGACTGATCAAAGCAACTTTCCTGGGAATACCGACTGAAACTGCACACCAAATCCAAGCCGATAAGCCTTCCTTTATGACAAGATTAGTTGTTCCTTGTTTCAATGTGTGTGGCAGGTTACACTTTATTGATGGGTTTTTTTGTACTTCGTTATTGATTTATGCCATAGATATCAGACACAAAAGAATCTGACTGGAGCCCCCAGACCCTCACTTCACCATGGATTCCTGAGACTTCCCACAGAGAGAGACACTCCTCTGCATTGTCAATTGCACCGAACTCTGGCGAAGGCAGGTGCTTATGAATATTCATTAGCACCGAGGCCTCTCCCACTGACCGGCTTTGACTGCAGCCAGTGTCAATATGTGTCAAACTGCAGCAGGCGCCAATCAATTGGAGTCATAGAGGATCCGGGGGCCGCCCCGCGGTATGAATAATCAGGACGTGTCGAGGTGCGCTGCGGCTCTTCGCCGGTGACAGTGAGGAATGCTCTCCTTTTTCTTTTCTTTTTTTTTTGTTGCAAACAGAAAATGAAGTGCCATTTGTATCACAATGAAAGTATGGGGAAAACCGGCAGCTTGTTGTGACATCACTAAAGCTCACCGACAGGCTCTTTGATGGCGAAGCGCCGCTGGAGTTCTAAGCCCTCCACAATACGGTCGCTTTCTCACAGCAGTCTTCCTGTGCAAAGCCCCAATGCATATATGAGTTTTCTCCCATTTTGAGGTTTAGTGACTCAGGATGTGAACCAAATTATTCTTTAGAAATTGCACTTGAGTGTTTGCGAATGAAAGCTACGTTTCTAGGAATAGCAAAACCATAAATGCAAATCCCAGAATGCTCTGTTTTTCTTTTTTTTTTTTTTACTTTTTAGTTGTAATAATGCACCCAGTTCAAATTCCTTTTCCATACACTGTCAATGTAGAGGAGATTGCTCCATAGGAATAAAGAATTCTAATTAATTATTTTGTTAAAAGCACAGTAAAATCCATGGGGGTCATATCAAATTCACAACTCTCTTGCTAAGAGGTCCATCTTACTAAAGGAAGGTCAACTCTTAAACATTTTCTGTCAAATCGATAAGTTGTTGTTCATTTCGCTTAAGATTTCCATTTTTTTTAAATGGTAGAATCTCAAAGACAACAAGAGACAAAGAATTTGTACCTCCTGTTCCCAGAGCTTGCATACAGGGTGATAACAAAATGGTTTCTGTATCTGCAGAACTGAATTCCATATTGAGAAAACATTTATCACTCTTACTGTGGCAAAGAATAGTTTATTGATTGTTTAGCCAGTCCTATGTGAAACCAATCATTTGGGCATACAGCCAACCTCCATGAAGCGGGATGAGATATAAACTCCTACGGACAACGTGAAAAGCATTGAGGATGTTTCGGTCCATGCAAATTAATCTGTATCTACAACAGAAAGACTTAAAAATGGAAAGTTACTTTGAATAAGAATAACAAGAAATCAAAGAGTAAGTTCTGCACAGTGCTTACGGCAGGCGTCCATGACAGCTCAGCCCGTGGGAGGACAAGGGTTTGCTTGTATATCGCAGTGTCACTGAATCATAAAGTATCACTGAATTATGTCTCAGCCTCTTTTACCTAAATAAAGGTGGCTGTGTCTTCTCTCCTTAAGTGAGCACATGTAAACGAGCGTGTTAAATTTACAAGAATGACTCAGTCGTTCCCGAGGTACTGGGGACGGAGTGACTAATTTTTGCTTGCTGCTATGCTGCAGGCGATTGGTTCAGTATTGTAGGATTATCAGCAAAGTCAAAGACATGAATTCAGATATTTGACATGTTTTTCCAGCCCTAAACATATATGCATAATCATCGCTAAGTTTAAAATCTTAACAAACCCTAAGGAGAGACAAAGACGGTACTGAATGAGGTTTTTGGGCCTTGTTGTGTAGGTGTAATTCGACTTCAACTAGGCTTAGGTCAACAGGACAGGCCTCTCAGGTTGATGCAAATAAAGAACATAGTTAGTGCTCCCAATGAAAACGTTCTTCCACATTAACCGGATGGAAATACAGTAACACAGCTCGCCTGTACACTGGAAGGATATCACTCATTTCTGTGGTAACAGAGATCACCCATTATGACAGGTAACCTGTCTAGACAGCTCCGTATACCTTTTTCATATTTTCTAAAACCTTCCAGCTGATTCAGAAATACATGTAACATTATCAAATGACTTTACAACCTTATAATATGTATTATTACTTTTTCCTCTTCTGGAGTTATAGTCATAGTTATACTTTGTTTGAGCTAAAAAAAGGAGCACAAGCAAAAAGGTGACAGTTGCACCAAAGGACTTTGTGGTCTATGTTTAGTACACTGATCCCAGTCCAGTGCTCGGTGTGTATTGCATCACTCAGATAGCGCAGTCTAAAAGCTCTCCCGGTCTGTACCATGTGAGGGCTTTGAAGTGTGCCTGGCGCCAGCGGTAAAAATAGAGGAGCCAATCAGAAGGAATTTACAGACAACACCAGGAGTTAAACCTGGACAAGGCTGCCACAGATTGAGTCTGAAGCATTTGGTTCTGTCCCCTGTTACACAGGTGCCCTGAACAAGAAGGAAAAGGGGTTATGAGGTCCTAAGATGTGCTTCTGCCCGTTTCAAAAAGGGGCTCCGATGAGTGCCTTTGCTCATATCTTCTCAACGACACAGACGCGGCGACCACGAAGCATCTGATGTGCTCCAAAAGAGCCACTTGTCATGTGCCAGAGACCTGCGTGCTGTCATGCTGACACTCGTGCAATGCTGCTGAGAGCCATGCTGAGCCTAGCTGGTACGCATGCACTGCTGAAGAGATGGGTGGGGGTTAGTCACGGACACACACACGTACACAGACCTGCCCTGCCCTCGGAGGAATGGGACGAAGAGGGGCTGAGAGTGACAGGTTCTTCAGCTGCCAATGCAGTGCTCCGAGAGAGGTTCATATACACGTAAACAAACCATGTTGCTGTTTCCTCTCAGATGAAAATAAACATGGATGTTTAGCTATTAGCACACTGTTTTTGCTTGTCTGTCTGTCTATTGTTCTTGTGTTATTACCTAGGCTACCCACAGCATAGAGGCATTAATATCAGCTACCCATTGCCCCCCCCCCATATTTCATACAGCTTTCTGTGTTTTGAATAATAAAACCGTTTTTATTACCTGAAAATCATACCACATATAATACCTGTACAGTAAACAAAATATAAAAACACTACATTCATTCATTCAATTTTTATATAGCACCTTTAGCAACAGAGTTGCCTCAAGGTGCTTCACAAGAACGAATTACAGTTATTAAAAAATAATTATGGTACAGCTGCTGGAATAGGGTGAAATTAAAGTTAAAGCCGGATGATAATGGACAGGAACCAAAAACTTCACAGTGTGGAAAGAAGAGAAAAAAGAAAACTCTCTGGGGTCCAAGGTCGACTGGCTGGCCAACCTCCATGGGCGTGGTAACATTATACAGTACAGAATCAGGAGAAGGACTGTCCGGCTCTGAATATCAATGTGACGTCCGTCGTGCACCAGATGTCTGTGTGACAAATTCATTCAAAAGCCTTGTGAAGTTAGGGTTGCTACCAACCTTTCATCAAAGCCATACAGATTCCCAGTCCCTCAAAAAGTTCAGCGGAGGGGGGGGGGGGGGGGGGGGGGGGGGGGGGGGGGGGGGGGGGGGGGGGGGGGGGGGGGGGGGGGGGGGGGGGG
>JABJVR010001304.1:4492-19438 GCA_025773905.1 Chitala chitala
TGCCTGACAGGAGCGATCTCACACTGATAGTCCTGTACTCCTAAACAGTGCTATCATCATGCCTGACAGGAGCGATCTCACACTGATAGTCCTGTACTCCTAACCAGTGCTATGATCGTGCCTGACAGGAGCGATCTCACACTGATAGTCCTGTACTCCTCAACAGTGCTATGATCGTGCCCGACAGGAGCGATCTCACACTGATAGTCCTGTACTCCCAATCAGTGCTATGATCGTGCCTGACAGGAGCGATCTCACACTGATACACACATTTCTGCCACAAATACTGTGTGAAAATAATTTCATGACCAATTTAAAAAGGAACCAAAAATGCCTAGCAGACCACTAAATCCTGAATTAAACTTTGCATAACATTGTTTTCTACTCCCCAGCTAGCCTGCACCCCCCACCCAATCACTGCAACACAAGAGCTCAAAAACATCTGTTTTAGTCCCATCACAAGCCAGAGGTTTCCTCAGTTATGGAAAACGCTGTACACCTGCCTATCTCCACTCCACTTTAAAGGGGACAAACAACAAGAACAAACACTAGTGAAAACACCCCCCCTCCATGTTTTGACAGGCTTGCTGAGCACTGTTCCCTGCTCAGCTCAGATTTAGCTTCAGGGGTGTACATTACTTTGCAGAGACATTACGGTTTTTCTTCATCTATTTGTATGACAAGACCAAGTTGAAAATAGGGCCTGTGTACTGCATATTCACCAAAAACTGTGAAAAGATACAAGGTTTGAATATCAAACAGCAGAAGTGCGTGTGTATGAGGGACAGAGCGAGTGCTTCATTGGTGAGCGAGTCTCAGGTGGGGGGGGCCCTTCTGCTTACTGCTGTTCTCCTGGAAGGGTGACGGGGGCTCTATGTCAGACTCGGACTTGGCTATGCGGTGCACGTTTGGGCCCAGCTGCGTGCTGGTGACAAGGTCATGGTCTGCAGCCTCTGCCACCGGCTCCTTGTCCAAGGGGAAGCTCCTCCGCTCCCAAGGCTGCACCGGCTGCTAGACACACAAAGAGAAGAGGGCCATGTGAGCGTACACAGGCAGGAAGCACGTGCACTACAGACAGCACACAGAAAGAAACACCCAACCCAGAGCCTGGAAACGGCACCTGGCTGTCAGCACACAATATCATACAACAGTGCCCCTTACGACACTGCTACTTGGTATCGGACCAATCTAGCCATTAAAGTACTCGATCTGATACAGGAAATAGGGTGCCAAACATATGCATTAACTGAGTGGATGCTTTTACATGGAGCAGCTTACAACCAGTTTTTGAGTAACCCGAATATGACATGAGGAGTTCCAAGCAAGACTTTGATCAGCTGACAGGACAGCCTGCTGCAAGATAAGCAGGTACAGAAGCATTTGCAATGCGGAATTACTGTTCCGTTACTGACAATGTCATGAAACCTGCTAACCATGAATCAACACAAAGGTACACCTTGCATGGAAAACCTGTACCAGAACAGACCCAGAAGAACATTTAAAAATCAGCACAGCAGCCATCAGCTGTCTTCTTAAGACACTTTTGTTACAAACCTTGCAATAAAAATCAAAGAGTTTATGAACATCTTCCACTGTTTGTCAGCTGCATATCGATTTACTACAAAATTTTTCTCAGACTTTCCACTCGTTGAGCACTTAAGCTGTTATTTTGCACTACACCAAGCCAAGCTTAATGCAAAATATCAATCTCAGGATACAGCGGGGATCTCAGTAATGTCAGTAATTGGGTCAAATGCCTGCGACTTTATGACACCTGAAATACATGAGAAAAATAAATCACTATTTGTAATACATCTCTAAATGGATACATGGACAAGCGTGCTGACTGATGCCAAGTAAACTGGACATAAAGCGCTTTTATAAACCTGTTTCAGTAGAAAAGGCTTGGAAATGTGTGAGAAGCACCGGAGTGACAATGTAACAAGGCGGGCGGTCTGCACAACTATAGAAAGCCTTGTGTCCCACTGTAACTAAAGGCTGAATAAAACACTACATGAAATTAACAGTTATCTATGTTAATGTTAACATTTACATTCACACACTTTTGGTTGGTAAACATTTTGTTCATCATCCACACCATTTTTTTTTTTTTTTTAAACTTTATTAGCATTTTTGCTGTAGTGATATGTTACAAGCTGACATTTACAATAGTCTTAAGGATAATTTTTCAATTTTTTTATACACTAAGCTGGTCAAAATGTGATCACGGTCGCATGAATTTACTGTGTATTCAGTTCAGTACCCATGTTTCACCCACAGATTCTGAATGGTGTGAAAAAATTAGCAACAACCATTTCAGTTCACAACATTGTTGTAAAGAAATGTTTTGTACATTATGAGAACTACACATCGCAAAAAAAAATGCTCTAATTTCCACTGTTGAGCATGTGATGTAGAACATCTGACATCACTGTCATGCAAAGAGGACTTGGAATCAGCCAAAGCCCTCAGCTGTAGGTCCTCTGGACAGCAGACCTCAATATCGGACTGGTTACACAAAACCTACCGATGCAACTCGTAGTTAACCTTTTAGCAAGGAGTTCAACAACAGCGGCACGCCCTGACTGACTAAATGAAGACGAGCAGTCCGATCACGTGTAACCCGCTATGGAGGTGGGCTGACCGCCACAGCAAGTGTACCTGCTCCTCCAAGTCAGGCGTAGGGCAGCACGGGTCATCGGCCGAGTGGAGCCAGAACGACTCTCGGGAAGCGAGCGTTTGCGGGGTGGACAGGAGTTCTGGACTGGTTGAACCCACGGAGCCGAACTCCTGTAGCATGTGGAAGTGTCCTGTGTCGGGGGAAGGAGGGTTGGCAACACCCTGCAGTGGGGTGCTACGCCCATCCAGTGACTTGTAAGACCTGCAGGAGAGCCCAAAGCAAAAACACTAACATCTAAAACCAATTTATGGCCACTGACAGGACAAGAGGCGTCTGATCACATGACTCAGACCCCAGATCTGTCAAGAGTCTTTTGGTAAGTTAGCAAACACCAAATTTTCTGTTCTCATTTTTTTCAACATTAGTACAATCAGACCAATATATCCATGGGTGCTATGTTCCAAGCTTTATCATGATTGGCTGTAAGAGCCAATAAGAGCAAACGCCTTACAATAACCCTTTGTTTTCTCGCCGATTGTTCAGACACTCAACTTATAAATATCCGACTTGCGAACATTCATAGATACGAACAAAGGCATTAAATTCATTTGTAAAACTTTTGTTCAGAGAAAGGAACTGGGGAGCCGCAGCTAAAAAAATTTTACGTGCACGACTCTCTAGTCAGGTACGGCGTTTGGCTGCTACATACGCCGGACAGCACGTACACACGTGTACACGTACGCCAGAGTTATCATGAATTATCCAGTGCAGCGTGTATCCATCATGGTTGGTGAAAAGCGTCAGGCCAGTGATGTTAGTGGTAGTCCTAAAAAGCGACAAGCCACCTCAACAGAAACAAAGGTGGTGATTATAATTATGAAGGAATTTTGACGGAAAAATAAACGCAGGAGGCCCAAAAACAGGGACTTTAATGCTTTTCAGTCAACAGCAAAGAGAAAACAACACCTGGCGTGTAGCCCATACAGAATTAACTGTTACCTTCCCAAAGGGGCTGTTGGTTTGGCCAGTTCGGTTTCATAGTAACCGCTACATTATATTTCTTAGCGTTATTATTACAAGTCATGAACATAATTTATGCTTTTTTTTGTTTTTTTAGGATAAGACAACAAACTTATGTTTTAATACAACTTTATTATATAACTAACACGCTGTAGGAATGTTTGGTAGGACCACACTTAAAGTGTTCATACACATTGCAAACTTACAAACAATTCACATTATGAACGGCCTCTCAGAATGTAACTTGTTGGTAAGTTGAGGAGTCTGTGTATTTGCTTTATGATTCTGTGTCTGTGCATCTCTTTGAACTCTCGTGGGACTGATTCCGAGTTGGAAAATGCCACCATTGGTCTTCAGGAACACCAATCACTGGACTGAAGAACCAAGAAGTCTCAGTTTCAGGAATTAAAAACAGAATAAAAGTGGTTTCCTGAAAGACGTGCAATGTTAGGTTGTAATTACTTTTAAATATGTTATTTTTTTTCTACTACCAAAACATGCATGTTCTCTTCGTGGTTTGCTGTAGTGGATCATCTCGATTTCATTTACTTTTATTATTAATAATCTTGCTTAAGTTAATATTGTGCAGTTTTGACTATAGGACAGCACTTACTGCTTTGTGGATTTACTGTCAACCTTATTTTAATATGTACATGCAGTTACTCAATTGTAAGTCGCTTTGGACAAAAACGTCTGCTAAAAAGGTAAATGTAATATGTCAAAGCAGAATTTGTCCTCAGTGTCTACTCCATGCTATGGAGTTATGGAGCTGAATCAATACTGGTGTAGCTCAGCATACCCTCTTCATCTTGTTTACACTTGCCTGTACAGTACACATTTGATTGACATATAGTTTAAAAGCCATAAACTGCACGATGTTGTAATTTATATTTAATTCTTTTATCCCTGCCGTTGACAGCGGTTAAGTGAATCAGCAGATACCAAATCAGCAGACAGATGTTCTACTGTACTCAAAAGTTTTTGAAATACGTACAATTTTTTTTTATTTTACATATATGAATATAAATAAATCTTAATTTCTCAGTTTTTGCAAGGTGTGTCATTTTGAGTCTTAAATGTATTTTCTTTCTTATTTACAGCATCTGTGGCTATTGCTCTCCCTTCTCCTTCCTTGATTAACATTCAGCACCAGGGCTCATTAATGAGGACTGGTTTGCTAAAACAGGCCAGAGCAGAGGAGATGCGTGGTCATGGAAACTCACCTGCTGCCTCTCCTCTTTGCTGCAGCATTGGCCGTCCAGCGCCACCTGGAGCGCTCATGTTCCTCACGTGGCAGGTGGAGCTGGGTAAACGTCATGTCTGACAGGTCTTCCATCTGCAGCCACAGAGAGAGAACAAGATTGGGTGAAAAGAGAGGGGGGGTAGGAGAAGAGGAGGTGAGAGGTGGGGAAGGAAAAGAGTGAGAAAGAGACAGAGACAGGGAGGGAGCAAAGAGGAGGCGGGAGAAAGAGAGGGGGGAGACAAGAGAAAAGAAGAGGGAGAGAGGAGGTGAGAGGGGTGGGTGAGGAAGAGAGTGAGAGAAAGAGACAGACAGAGACAGGGTGGGAGAGAGAGGAGGACAGAAAAGAGGAGGGAGAGAGAGAGAGTGAGAGAAACAAGACAGACATCAGCATGGAAAATCCCCAGAAACACAAGAACCAGTGAGCAGGCAGCCAGAACTCACAGCAAAGCAGGCAGGGGCCCTTGGGTTTTAGACACTACCTGTGTACACACAGGAACAGGCCGTGCGTGCAGAGCTCTGCACACAGCCTCAGTGTCGCTACGACAGTACTGACAACAGGCTCGACAGGAACGCGCGTGTGTGTGCATATGTGTGTTCCTTAACTAAATAAGCTGCTTCCTGTTAGCAACAACAGCTCTACTGTTACAGGCAGCCATTTCATGTACATATAATGAGCAATTCAGTAGTAAAATTGTAACCAAATATTTTGGTAAGTTACTACAACACTGTAAACCGTAATACTGCATCTACTCAAAAACTAAAGTACGGATTACAAACGCTTTAACATATAGCTCTCCATTTATCTTGCTGAAAATACAAACACAGTTAATGTGAAGTGAAAACCTAAATTGTAGTAAGTGTTGAAGCAAATGGTTCCAACTTTAACGCTAATTTACCAATATGCCATAAAATAATTAACAGTACAAAAAACCGGTTAGTAATACACATCCAAGTGAGCTGTGACTGATGCCAAGTAAATGTAGAGCGAATGATGGACAACTGGAAGGTTTTCAACACATATGACCATTTAACATTGTGTATGTATATATATATACACACACACACACACACACACACACTATATATATCTATCTTTGACTGATGCCACCACCTTAGCCCTTACTTAGCTGTGATACCAGTTACTCCCCTAGTGTCACAATAAGGAAAAAGGGGCGTGTCCCTCCTTACCTCCACATTTTCATCCTCCTCTGTCATTGGCCGATCAGATACATCTACCACTCGCCAGCTAAAAAGGGAAAAGCGTTTGTTCAGAGGCAGGTGCTGACAGCTCAGTAACTGGGACACTTCCTGTTTAACAAGCTGTAAGAGAAGTGAGGCAGAAGTAAGGGAAGTCAGAGAGCCATCCCACCTGGGTGTCAGGATCTCCTTGTACTGGAGCTTCTCCACGCGAGTCGTGGCCGCCACTGACATGGGGATGACAATGTTGTTGATGTCAAACGAGCTCTCTCCTCTACGCCGGCGAACAGGCTGCAGGGGACAAGTCCATTCAACACCCGTGACTTATTCACTACTAGTTTTCAATATAAAAGCATCCCCCCGCCCCAAAACATTTTTTTTTTTTTTTTTTTAATTTTCTTCCAACTGCTTAATTGTTAATCGCTTCACTTATCCAGTGTTTTAAAACAGTTTTCTAAACATGTATCTGTCTACTGGCATGCAAAAACAACTTTTGCATCAGGGTGTGACTTTTACTTCAATATTCAGGATAAACCCGAAATACATTTAAACTACATAATTTCACTAATAACAAAGAGGCTGGCTACAATCACACTAAAGTTTATTTTTACCACACTGCAGTGTGTAAAGATGCTGCATAGATGTCAAGTATGGACTTTCAATACTATTTATTTGTGTTGAAAGGCATTTGACCCTAGGCAGGACAGAATGGGGGACACTCACCGGCATGCTGCCCACACTCTGAGTTATAGCGAATGGCACCGAGTTGTCTGATGACAGACAGAAGTCCCGCACCGAGAGGCCACGGGTTGGAACCTGTGGGCCGGACAGGGCTGAACAAGAGCTCTCCGAGTCCGCAAACAGCCTAATGCCAGCTAGGAAGGAAGACCTGCAGTTAGCAACACACACACCAAGTAAAATACCATGCAGTCAGTACGCTCTGCTAGACCAGCTGCAGGGAGCAGCCCAGGCCACCAGGGCAGCCCTACTACTCACCTTCTGCTCCTTCTGATGAGTGCTCCCTGGACCTTTTGCGTCTGTGGCTCTGCTCACAAGCCCCATGCAGAAAGGCACGGCAGCGGTCCAGCCTACAGAAGGGACGCTCCTCCTGTCGCGGCCCCCTCACCACACCTGCCACGTGCAGCCTCTCGGGTTGCATTTTATAATACGAGAGCCCTGGAGAGGAGGACATGCACTGCCATTGCCAAAGGTGTCCACCAAATTTTCACTCAAACCAAAATTTGAACCAATCACATTTTTTTTACAGACAAGTATTAGATTCAGAGCAATTTATTTAACAGGATGTCAACAGCCACTTGTAACATTAGATGTTTCTCTAACAAGCTTCTGTTTCTCTGGACTTACAACTACGTTTTTGTGTCCCAGTGGGGGTATGAATTAGAACAAGACTTAACACTGAAATAAACACTAAAACACCAGTATAATGATTGGTGCTGCTAATTTAATACCGTTGTTAGTACAATACAAGGTATTACACATTCACACTACTAAACACACACACCCGTTATTAGCACCAAGACAGCTGGCAGTGGTGTGACGTGAGCAGGCTCATTACTCACTGTCTCTGAGCAGGCTCCCCATCTTGTGTCCGTCTCTGGGAGAGAGAGAGGAGCCTGGGAGACGCAGCCCTGGGGACATCCTGTGTTTGGGTACGAGCTTCTTCAAGGTCTTCATCTTTTCCAAGGGCCTGTTCTGCCAGTGAGTTTTCATTACCCGCTGGAGGTGTAGGTTCATAGACACATCTGATGAAGGCATGGAGGTGTGGTGTCAGATATCTGACTAATCTACAGTTCCAGTCACAGACACCAAAAAAATCTATATCTTCAATTTTTTTTTGCCTAATTACATACAACCACTTGATTAATTACCATTACAATTATTCATATTTAATGTAAAAGTACTTTGTGAAAGCTCCATTACAAGCGGATTTCAACAATTTGTCCTAAATCCACGAACAGCAGAAAAAGAAAGGCTGTTACCATCAGGGAGGGACAGAATGGGGTGTATGCAGGGTTCAAAATGGGACAACCGCTCCAGTGGGGGGAGTCCATAGGGGAGCTGTGCAGCCGGGCTCACGGTGCTCAAGCATAGCACACACAGGGCGTTCACACTACATCGGCCTGTCCTCTGCTGCTGCGCGTCACAAACACACAAAATTACAGCGGCTCAGCACGAAACTCAAGACCCAGACGCACTGTGCACTGTCCTCCTTCTCCAAAAGCCAGCCCATAATGCACACAGGCACCTACATACCTGCCTTGTACACTCAGTTCTCAGCAGGTGTGATATTACCCGTGACAGGAGCAGGTCTCATCATGGACCATGTGTATGAACTGCACCCCTTTTCCTGCCCGATACTCTACACGTGTGTGTGTTGACAGCAGTGCGACTTGTGGTTGTGTGAAGACCTTTGACACTGCACTAGACCAACATTCAGCACACACTGCTCCTGTGTTTATACATGTTAAAGGGGCACGGATCGGGACCCCTGTGCACATGCAGAAGCAGGCTCACCTTGGGGTGCAGGACAGCTGCACTTCGCACCAGACGACGCTTCTTACAGCTGAGCAGGGGGCGCGTGCGAGCTGCTATGCAGGACGATTCTGGGGGGGCTGAGGTGAGAGTGGCACCGGCTGTAAGTCTCTGCTTCTTGCTCAACAGCTGTTTTGCACTGGACTCTTCCAGTGAGCTGCTGACTGGAATGCAAGGTTGTATGCTAAGAGGAAGGAATACGGAAGGTTTAGAGCCACAGAACTGAGATAAATACTCATGAGAACCCACACTGCACCCTCTGCAAAGCACCTGGCCAACATGTTAGGTGTACTGTACAACACAGATTTGTTTTAGCAGATGTACAGTGGATGGCACCGGATGCTTTTACAGCCCTTCTAACATACTGCCTTCAGATTCATCCCACATCTTATAAAACTGCCAACCTTTAAACCAAATAGTAAGCTGGGGACCGACTCCATAAAGTGAGCCGTGAAGATAATGGGCTCAGCGTGGTCCGCTTGTCATCCCAATGGTGATGGGGACCCCGCACTATTAACTGCAACCGCTAAAGAGGCAACGCATTCTAAACAGTTCAGGGATTTTCCTGTCATGAAGGACGCTTGCTCTACATGCTAATAAATGAAGAGTTACTGGACTTACTATATTAGTGACTGCACAGTGTTTCCATTATATGCCACTATTTATACTTTAAGATAATGACAACCAAACTTAGAAAGTCTCTCAGGAAAGCCTGATAAGAAAAATAAGACAGGAAGTTTTTTTTAAACTGACCCCACACAATGGCAGCCATGACCTACAGACTATTTAAAAGCAAAGCATACTTGCAATTAGCTCTACTTTAACCAGCTAAAGTTACACACACGCCACGCACACACATACATACACACACACAACCGTACCTGTTCACGGTCCCATTAACTGGCCTCTCTGAAGTGTAACCCTTCCCCAGGGAGCTGTGGGCCACTGACAAGGCCTCTGTCCTGTCCGACCCACACACCTGAAAGGACACGGGACTGGTCAAAGCTGACCCTCTCGAAAGGCAAACCAAGAGCACCCTAATGAAAAGGGGACAGCTTTTATAGGTGTCTAAAACAAAGGCCATGACTGTTTGGGCTCATTCTCAGGGTCCAGATGTTCACACACAAAGCGTGGCCCTCATAGACAAACAGGGCTGTCAGCAATAATTTAATGTCTACACCCCCAGTGCTACTGGTCCCCCAGTGCTACTGAGAGAGACAGCTTAGCATTCATTAATATAAGAACAGAGCCTACTCAGATGTTTGCTTGCCAGAGTGTTTTTGGTCAGAAAAAAAATAATAATGGCCCATCTTGTTTACTGGAGAAATCAAGGCCTTCATTATTTCCATTCTGTACTTATATTAAGCAATCCATGTAGTTAAGGACTCAAAAATACCCTTTTACCATGCCAATTTAGACTGAGTATACTTCTGTGGGTTCTTCTAACAACATTTATTCTCTGATTGACAAATTGGAGGGAGACAGCTAATTGAGGAACTGAAGACAGAGAACAGCAGAAGTAACTGCTTCAGGGTGTACTCCTTTGGTTACTACAGCAGGTAGTGACTACAAACCGTTATTTAGCAAACAATCAAAAACGCAGAATCATGGGAGCAAATACATCTAACTCATGAATATCACTGAACTCACTCATGCACCACTGTACTATCAGGCTCCACCAAAACCACCTGCTTAAAGGAGATCTGAGCACTGTCAGATGGCTGGCCACCAGATCAACAAGGGAGACATGAAAGGAGATGTTTTTCTCCATTTGGAAAATCCATCAAGTGAACTATGCTGTACAGTGTTTATGTTTACCCAAGCACCAAGCACAGTGCCGGTGTGAGGTAGGACCCCCAGTGAAACCTTACCAGAGAGAGCGGGCTGGTGTCAGCCCCCTCCTTCCCCACATCACTGGCAATCAGGTCCCCCAGTGCTACTGAGCCCTGTTGAAGTCAGATAAAACACTAAAACGCATGACCGACACGCCCTGTGAACCTATGCACACATCATGCTGAACCACAGGTCTCCAACACAAGGAACCATGCTTAAACACATGGTGTTATGTGCTGCCGAACACACTGCACTCACGCTGTGCAAGGCTGGTTTTACTGACCTCTGTGTTCATGCATAACATCCTCTAATTAGCAGAAAGCACATCACTCCAGAAAATTCACTCCAGCCATCATGAGAACTCACTCACCACATCACTTGTGATAACAGTAGGCTGCAATGTGCACTATGTAAATGCTGAAACCATCTCAAAGGTTCTGGAAACCGACACATGTTCAGCACTAAAGCGTTTATTACCCTATTCTAGTTGTACTGAATGCATGTTGTTCTTGCCAGGTACAGAATTCTGTAGTGTAAGGTTTTCATTTTGCATTTAAACAGATAAACTAAAAACACAAGGAAGGGGCTCCCAAACAAACACGACCTCAGGGCAGAAGATCAAACTTACAGAAAAGACCTAATTATTTACTCCCTTGTATGAAACTGAAGCAATGTGTAAAATTTTCTTGCCAAGAAACCGCACCCTATCTGTTGGAAGTAGCTGATCCTGACCAGCATTCATCAGATCGTTAAAAAAGCAGAAAAACTTGAAAAGCTCGTTCCTATTCACACACCAACAAAACATCATCCCAGAATGCGTGGCATGGCACGGCAATAGGGTGCTGATTTCAGCCACTTCAGCCAGGGACTTTGGCGACCCCACTGACCTTGCTGCCGCGGATCTGCCGGTAGACGTCTGCCTGCTGGCGGATGCGGTACTCCAGGTCGGACACCTGAGCTTGCAGCCAGTTCCAGTGGCTGATAATAACAGCTCGTTCCAAGCTGTATCGCCCCTCCGCCCGCCTCCACCTGCACAAACGAAGGGGGAAACATTACATCCTCCGGCCCAGCTCCAAGCAAACAACAGAAGGTACAAGAGCAAAAAAAGATGCACATGCACAAGATTTGGAGGCAAAAAGGAAGGGGCGTTAACCCAAGTGAAAGCAACAAATAATGAATCCCACAGCACCATGATGACATGCAAACTCAGTGCTTTTTAAAATCACTTTCTGTAAGCTATTCCATAGTACAAACAAGGAGTTGCCTCATAGTTCAAACTGCATTGTACAAAAGCTGAAATGGTGTGTGCACAGAATTACTTTACCTCATCAAAGGACTAAAGAACTGGGACAAACAATGGTGCTGAGATTGAGTCATCCTTAATGCCAGGCAACAAGGCTGGAAGAGGTACACTTTACCATTCCCCTCACAAGGCTGAACTACCTGCTTATGTATAACCTCCTGCCCTACAGAGCAGAAACAAAGTGAACACCATATCTCAGACTTATCTGGTCCACTAACATCTACTTAGAAGGAACTATGTGGAAAAGCAGAGGCACAGTTCACTTAAACTGGCACAAGCACACACAGAATCTACAAATAACACAAACCCAGTGGATATTCATGCAGGTGTTTTGAGATTTTCAGCAGGTTAGCTTTATCTGCTACTGACCCAATAACACTCCAAGCTGGACAAGAGGCAGAGAGGGCTGCCACCTCCAGACACCCTGCCTCAGAAAAGGCTGGGCAAACTCAAGGGTGAGAAGCCAAAGGGATTGACGGTACCGACTCAGTACGCAGGAGCTGGACCAAACAGGCCTCTGCTGAAGTCAGTTTTTCCAAATGAAGGGCAGGAAGACGACACACCAGTTCCCATCGCTTATGTAATGCTTACTCGCATACAGCCAGCACACAGCGGCGTCCACCTATACACATTCACAAAAAGACTGAGGCCACACTTATTTACAAGCTCTGCTTAAAGACGACTGGGCAAACGGTGAATAAAGAAATTAATAAATTAGTGGTGAGAAGGAGGATTTTTACAGACAAATGATCCAAGTCGTGGTCATTTCATTCCTCTGGATTATGAAAAAGAACATTAAAGATATGTCCTGGGGCACTAGTGGGATCAGATGCCTTTGTCCAAAGCGATACGTTACCACTAAACTGGTCCTCTGTGTTCAGCCCTTCAGCTGGGGGAGCTGGTGCTGACGCATGCTGTGGCTGGGGTGAGACCCGCACTGGGACACTTCTGCATTCCAACCCAATGTTAGAATTGAGCCACCAGCCTCAGAAAAATATCCCTAATACTGTCCCATTGAAAAGGTCATATCATCAGGGTCACAGCCTTCAAAAGACATTCAGTGCACTTCTGTCACAGTAAAACAAAGTTATATTATGAACTGAACACATTCTGACCAGGAATCCATAAACATTCAGATGTCACTAGTTATTATTATTTTTTTTTAATATAAATTGTTCTACTTCCCCCAGAGTCATTTAACATTGAGATTTTTACATTTTTTTGAGGCTTACGTAAACAATAATTTGTTTTGATCTTAACATTTATTAAAGGGGAATATAAGATTCAGCAAACGGTAACAAAATCCACAACAAATTCCTGTCCAGAATCACAGGTCTCACTGCACTCGTTCTTCTGGTTTGATGAAGTACATTATCCCCCTTCTCTGTTTTTCAGATGCATTTCAGACTTGCTGTGCTCCATGTTATATCTTTGTGTGTCCACTCAATTGTGACTGACTATGCAAAATAACTGTCTGATTCATGGTAATCATTAGGGAAGTGTTCAGCCCTACACTGAACACTAATTGCTGAGAGTCACTTTGGATAAAAGCGTCTGCTAAATGAATAAATTACTAATTTGTTTAACCATCACTATTTTGAGAACGTCAACACGGATCGTGCTTTGATGACCCCTTAGTAACCCTCTAGCACTGAGTTGGATGGCAACTAACAACAACAACAACAAATACAGAGAAAGGTATGTTGAAGTTCAGATTCAAAGCCCTGTCATATGGGTCTTTTGAAAAGACCAACATTTGCAGTTAGTCAATGCAACCAGTTACCACTGAAGGCAGCATCTAGTCTGAAAAGCCAGGGCTCTTTAAGTCTGCCATTCTTCATTTTATAAATTGACTTTTCTCGATTCATCAATAAGTGTTGCTTCACGTTGAGTAACCAAGTGTTTGCCAACAAGTTTATGGTTAGATATTCTATGCATCTTGTTTCTATATGTCTATGTCTAACTTCTTCCAGGGCAAATTTTGCACAGTCATACTTGTTTCACAGTAAATGAAATATGAAACTTAAAAAACAAAAAGTATGTTTTGTTTGGACTTGAATATTAATTTTTAAAAGCACTGATGTTAATGACCTCAAAATGTTTAGTTTTAATGTAATGCCACAATGGCTCCTGAGCAAAACCTGGAAACGTAGTTAGATTCACATTCATAAATGTCCATTAAAACTACATAACAGCTTTTGTAACACATTTTTGGATACAGCACTAGTTGGACAGCAACATATTCGAAACTGTTGGGTCAGGAAACAAAATGTGCTAAATGTTTCCTCCTGTGAAACTGGACACAATTCTATTGTGTGATTTGCTTTGGAAGTGTGAGAGATCTTCACTGAAGTAACAAAATGTAGCTGGTCAATATACCTACTGTGTCTACTGTCGAAAGACTTACTTCCTGAGCTCGAGTTTTTCCATACGTTATGAATGTGACACGAGTATATTGGTAAAACCTGACCATGTGAAGGTTCCAGGAATATTTAAGACTTTGTGTTAATTACTTAAACTGGGGATGTTTGAGCAAAACTATTTCTATTCCAAAACTATTTTAGCCCCATGTAAGGGTGGATACAGCACATGGTGTGAGAAGTGCTCTAAGGGTTCTCAGATATGGTCTATACTTAGTATAGTATGACTAAGTAATGAATTCAGCAGGTCAACATGGCAACCTGTTGTTGGGCTTGAGATCACCATTAATTGTGATTTGAGACACTTTGGACAATCTATCACTGTTTTGTGTTGGTAATTGATTTCCAATAATAAATGGATACATTAGCATAAAGCAATGTTCTCTTCCAAACTCCATGTTAAGAATAACACATTTTTGGATACAGCACTAGTTGGACAGCAACATATTCAAAAACATTGGGTCAGGAAACAAAACATGCTAAATGTTTTAATAATAACACTTGAAAAACATCCCTTCATAAAATTTGAATAAATAAGTAATTCATTTCAGATTAACCACAACTGACCATAATTAATCACGATTAAATATTTTATTCTATTGACAGCCCTTGTATTAACTAAAAAGCACTTTTGCTATGAGTCAGTTTCTTTTATATGGACTGTAAATACTTTACATTTCATTATAATTAGGGATGCAGACGAATATTCGAATAACGAATATTCGTTTAACTTTTTACTATTCGAATTGATATTTTA
>JABJVR010001305.1:0-19435 GCA_025773905.1 Chitala chitala
ACACACACACACACACACACACACACACACACACACACACACACACACACGCGCGTGTTACCCTGCCTCTGGCCCATCTGGCTTGTTCCTGCCAGTGCCCCAGCATGGATCAAAACCATTAAACAATCCAAAGATATCAAATAAAAAGTGCATGTCTCGGGCGCCGTTTGTTTATGCAGAAGCTGACGAGATCATGAAACGCGCACCTCCTCAAGCTCCTCCCACTCCATTTTGACATAGGTCTGCATATCTGAGCAGGACCTGCAGGCTACCTGTGGATCTCATAACTTACACCGGTCATCACATGGCACGAGCACGGGCAGCTGTAAACTCAGCCCGTTTGTGTCCTACACTTTGTTTCACACCAAATGTCTTAGAAAAGAAAAAGGGCACAGTTTGACCTAATGCAGAAGACAGCCCCCCCTGAAGGAGGGTGTTTGGTTGTGGTGCCTATTGACCCAGGCCCTCACAGGCCACTCTCTTACTCCACATAATTCCAGATAATTTGTACAGCTTTCCTGCCATTGATTAGAGATCAGGACGGGTGCCCAGCATGAGACTGTGGATCATTTTAGGGTGGTACACAGACATGACTGGATTATTTTTTGCCTCCTTCCACTACGTCATGTGACTAACACCAGCATCCACATGTTGTAAGGGAGTTAATGAATAGAGTATTAATTAACGCAATGGCACAGATAAATGGTGAACAAGATAAGAGACAGAACAGGGTGTGCTGGCTAACCCCACAGAGTGCGGAAAGGACATTAATTCCCATCTCATTGGAGCATCTGCTTCACCCATAATGCACTGCCCTGTGGCGGACTACCCTTCCGAGTTTTGCGAGCAAACCTTTGTCACTCACTCCGATTCATATCAGTCTAATTTTCCTAAATCCAATTTGTTCTCCCATCTACCGCCCACTAATCGCTATTACTGCAAACGTCCATCTGCTGTCATCTCCTTAGAGTGGAAATGTGCCCAGGAGAGGACACCATGGTCACCTGCTCTCCGGTGGACACCATGGGGTGGAGGGTGGGGGGTAACTGAGAGTGCGTGTCAGCTGTCTGTCGGAGGGCTTTTCTTTTGGGCCTGGAGAACTTGGAGGACACACACCTCTATCTGGAGGCGCCACCTTGGTGGTTCTGAGATCCAGCATAGGAGACAGATTTGAAGCTGCACACAAGTGCACCAGTCACATCTCTAATGCCTACAGAAAACCTGATCTCTTAAAAACCCAGCCCCCCACCTGCCCCTCCAAAACAGCTGTAAGGGACCAAACGAAACAATTAAAATCAGCTTCCTGTTTTTCAAAGCGTTTCCAGTTTTTCAAATCCTGCCTTTACAGCAGGCACCGCTGCTTCAAATTAAGCCTTGTTGACATCAGGGTAACCTGTCTATTAATTTATCACAGAGAGAGAGCCAGAAATGGAACAGCTATCGATCACGGATGCAGAGCGTCTCAAGTGAAAGGCATAAACAAAATGGAGGAACATGTCGAGGTTGAAGAGCACTGACCATGTAGTGATGTGGTGTTAAACAGGGGGCTTCTCTCTGAAGTTTTGCAGTTTCTTGACTGTATGCACACACTCGGTCACCCACATATACAGGCAAAAATCCATACTCAGAAGCACGCACCCACACGCTGCCACACGAGCGTAGAATGCCCCCCCCAACACCCACAACTCTAATGCATCCCTGCTGTCAGCAAGTCAACAGGCATGAGAGCTTCACCACAGAAGAAGTCTCTGCACAGCTCCACGCCAGCGCCGCCCACTCTCCGGCGTTACACTCAGCAGCCTTTCCTTGGCCCTCTTAACGAGGGCGTTTATTGATTCCTGACCTCTTCGTCACCGGCCGCACTACTCCCTGGTCCGAATGTCTGGACCAAGCCAAAACTTTCGCAGAGAATCAAAGAACCAGGAAAACAAACCGGGCCCCCGTCTGTGCGCCCTCCTTCCCTGACACTCCAGCTCAGCAGCTGCTATGTTCAGTAACAGGAAAACACACATTCAACTCCAGCTCAACATCAAATGACAAATGGGCAAGAGAACACAAAGAGGACAGACAGTGTGTTTTACAGGCAGCCATTACTGTGCTCCAATGGCTGCTGTGGCTGCAGTCTCCCTTCAGCACGGTGGTCTGCACTTCTTTCATTCCCCATACAAAGGCACAAGGTTAATAATGATGGGAGGTGTGGGGGGAAATTAGGGAGCTTTATGGAGGACTGTCCCAGGGGAGGGCGCCGTGTTGTTCTTTGTTTAAGGCTAGCAGTGAAACACGGAGGGTCCCCTTTACCGCACATCTGCTCTCACTGCTGACACTGTGCTTAACCAACCAGGGAGAAACAGGACGACGCTATTCCAAACAAGAGACCATGGAGGCAGGGCCCCCACAAAAGTTTCAAAGCCCAGGAGTGGCACTGCTTTTGAACCTTTGAACTCAAGCACATAACAAACCCAGAGTACCACATATGTGTGTTTGTGAGATATGTAGAAAGCTGATAAGGCAGCCAGCCCACTCAGGGTCTAAAGACAGGAGTCTCTGGATGTCGCACTTGAATGTTTGCATTTCACAGTGGAAAACACAGCTCCATTTTCACCGTGAGCCTGCCCACTGGTGGCCACACAAGCAGAAGGATTTACTACCTTCAGCACATATTTATTCATGTGCTGAGCAGCAGGTGGGTGCTTTGATCATCTTCTTGTAATTATTTTTATTGCCTCCCAAGAGAAATCCCACCCCAGTGTCCAAATCAATACCCACACCGACTTCATACAGCACAGTGAAAACCGCTCCCATTGGAGCTATCTGTTATTCCAAAGGCCCGTCTACAAATGGATCACAGGTATCCCAGGGCAACCTTGGAACCCTGCAAGCATTCCAGCCTTCCCGTGTTCCATGGTGCAATGGTATAAAAGTGTGAAAGGTCTGCTTTTGGATTTTAACTTGTTTATATATTTTTTAAGTTTTTTTGTGTGTAAGGTAACTGATGAAGGAAAAACTAAATTAAGATTTAAGACCTGCTTATCAGGAAGCACAAATAATTCAGATTCTGGATCACTATAGGTAATCATGTGACTGACACCAGCAGAGAGCTCACAATATCAGACGTGATTACGGGAGCCCTAAAACAGAGGAGGCAGCACTATCTCAACGACGTAACAAGCTCAATATTCACACTGTCAGGTGAGAGCAAGGAACTAATTATGAGGGATTAACTTCTTTCAAATAAGGTCCGGCGAGATTTTTCACTTTGCAGTCACTGCATTTCACCACTTCTGTGTGCGTGCATGCGTTTATACACCAGTGAGCCTGAGTGTGTGTTTTTTTCTCCTGAATCCAGAGCTCTGGGGAGACCAGGCACTTACCCGGGCTGAGGAGTGGCTGTTCACATCCACGCCCTTTAGTAAGAGCCCGATGGATCTCTCTGTTACAAAGCAAAGTGACATCTGTCATCATGTTATCGCAGCTTTAAAAACACAACGGCAGCAGGAACGGAGATAGCGGAGGAAACGCACTACCCCCTTCCCTCCTGTCCCCTCCCCAAGTTTGTCCTGTAATGTTCTCTGTGCAGCAACAGCAGTTGACACAGTCACCTTAGCCAGAGCAGACAGCGCAGTCAAAGCAGCCAGCAAATCACTGTGAAACAGTACAGTGTGTCCAGCCTGCGCATTCAGCACAGTTGGAGCTTCTGCAGCCCACAGACCAGGTAAACATGTAACCTCTGTGTACTGCTCGCTGCTCGCCACTCTCAACCCAAGTGCTCCACATGCTTGGCAACCGGTGGGCAATCCCAAACAAACAGACACCAAACAAAGTGCGCACACAGAGATGCGTGTTCAAAAATATAAACATGGAATTGCAGGAAGGTTCCTCTGAAACACACTGGATCTCTCACCCGCCCCCCCATCCCCGTCCCTTCATATTAGCTGCTTTTGACTAGATGTGATGCTATCACTCCCTTCAGGACAGCACCTGTCAAGGCTGGGAGGAAAGCGTTGATTTAAGAATTTAAAAATACTGGCACGTAAGACTGTTTTGATCACCTTCTACCTCAGCTCCTCTGTCTAGGCTGACAGGGTCAGTTCACCAGCCTCCCCTGGCACTGTGCACTACTCAGGGCTAAGTGTTTGCTGACCTGACTCCCCACAGAAGTGCAGCCAAGGGTCAGCCAGTGCAAACCAACCCAGATGCTTGGTCATTCCATTCCATCGCATTTTTAAAAGTGAATAACAAATAACTGCCAGCCCAATAAGGTCACTGAGCCCAACCCAGCCGGTCCAGGGTAAAAGTCCTAGCCCTGCCTCTGGTAGGACTTTTAGGTTGGCGCACGCATCTGCGCCAACTTTGCATGTAAGACACAAGGGCGCTCACACGCAAGCAGAAAGGAGAGGGCTCAAATGCAAAATAAACTTTAGCTTACATGTAAAAATGTTAACAGTGTACGTGCTTTTGCTGTGAACATGTGAGTATGACAGCTCGGCCCCTTGAGTTTGCAAAGGGCTTTGCGGTGTGTGTGTGTGTGTGTGTGTGTGTGTGTGTGTGTACATGGCAGCAGTCTGCAAGTGCTGGTGTGTGTGAAGTTGTGAAACATTTAGGCAGTAGTGTGCATTCAGACACCTGCTGTTCCATACAACCTACTTGCCGCTGAAGGAAAAAAGCCAACACAAACGAGCACTCTCCCTGAAGCATAGAGGCCCATCCCATTCAGCCTGTCCTGCTGAGGGTTACGGGTGGATAACAGGAGGAGCGGCACAAGGCCCTCTTCTGTGTACACACAACAGTACATGGACAGCGGCCTGTGGAAACACGCCGCCAGCACAGCAGAGCCAGGGCGGTGACCGGCCGGTGGAGCAAACATCCCTGACCTGCCTGCACTGAACATCACCATGACTTTAAAGCTCATGGCATCATGGGAAAAGATGGGTTGACCTACTTCACCTTATCAGTGTAAACACAGAGCGTTCTTTGATCTTCAGCCTACCCCAGGTGAAGCCTTTGACAAAAAAAGCCCTGCCTGAGGCCTCATCCTTTTCAGAAAAAGCACACGGTGGAACTTGCCTGAAAACCTGTAATTCCAAAAATTAAAACAGTGACATTAACGAGGTCTGACTCCATGGTTGTTCACTGAGCAGAACCACAAACGGGCACTGGGCCTGGCTGCGTGTTGACAGACCTGTGCTCTTCCACCTGGCTCAGGAATACAAGAGTCCAGGAGGAGGGTGCAGAGAGCTCCCCCTTCACCTCACACCCCTCCCCCCATCTGCGTCCAAAAGACCATTGGTTGCACGAGACACCCGTCAATCTAAGCAATGAATCTGCCATGGGAGCCACCCATGAATCCAAATGGAACAGAACAACTGGAGAGACAGAGTTCTGGGATATACTGCCATCCTTCATGAGAACAAAGAGGCAAATGAACTGACACAGGTGGAAAGCCTTCACTCCAAAAGTAAACAGCCTCCTCCCTCACCTCTGTTCGCTGAGGTGGAGTCAGCGTGACAATGCAGCACGCACACACACGGGAAGGTACAGCGTGTTCATGCCACTGAATGTCTTTTGTCATGACTGTTGTTGCCACGGATTCTGGTGCAGACTGATTTCTAAACATCCTCTGAAAAACTCAGAACCATAACTGAGCGATTCTCATCCACTCTGGGGACATCATACTAGTACAGTGATAAGGGGCGTGTTCAGGGCACCCCCTGGCTCCCCACCACACTCGTTTTATCGTCCTTCCTCTTCATCAGCCCCACCCCAGAACTCCTGCTCCGAGAGATTATCCCTGTCCAAACCGGGGCAGACCTCAGGCTGATGTAATGATGCGTGCTGAGCCGCGTTGGAACTTTACTGTGCCGTTTGCTGTGTGCCTACACAAGGGCGTAACACTGTAGGCAACACGCTACTGCTAATCACCTGTTGGAACAAGGACATGAGCTCCAGTGGAAGCTCTGCTTACAGCACATGCTCAGAGCATGTAGGCGTGTGTGATGACATGTACAGTACATGCTGGTGTAATTTTTGAAGTTGTGGGGACAGTGTATACGCAGGTAGCATTGCTATGGTTACACAATGAGGTGGCTGATGTTTTATTTGATTCCTTGACTTGACCAAACCATACAGCAAGCAGGTGGTGTTCGCCTATCCCGTATTGGAATCCGCCTCACCCATACTTCAGCAAACAGGAAAAAAAAACTGTCAGAGAGCCTGATAGAAAGGGGGAACCCACATAAAAACCAGCACCCCTGCCCCGCTCTGCTCTCTCATTCAAGTCTCTTCTCGCTCTTTTTCTCATTGTACAAACATAGTGATGTCACAGTAAAGCAGGAACCAGATGAAAGCAACAAGAATGTTTCGTTTCCCACACTGAGGAAAAGTCGGTTGACTTAATAGTTGGCCAATTAAAACAGAAGAAAAACAAAAAGATGGAAAAAAAAAACAGCCAAGGCGGGCTTTGTTACTTGAGGATGTCACTCACAGCCACCCCCACCTCCTCCTACTTCACTCTGAGATATTTCTTTCCAGGATTGGCTTCTACCTGAGTTTGTGCCATGAGCTTGTGTGTGTGTGGAGGGGGGCTGTACATAAAAGTGCTTTACACTCTTTTAACTTACGGCTAGCCATGCCTCTCCCCATGCACTGCTGGTGACACTTGTCACAGCTGTCTGGGGAACACAGGGACGTCCAGGTACACAATGAAGAAGAGAAAACACAAATGCAGGAGAGGAGATAAGATGGCATGAACTATTTGCCATGGCTGGTGCACCACACACACACACACGATACTGTTAAATGCAGAGAAACCTAATGGTGCGGGCATAGTCACAGAGGATGTAAGGTGAGTGGTGGGTTCTGTGCTCATCGGGAAGGGAAAGACTTCATTACCAACCACCCCCCCAGCACACTCTCTCTATCTCTCTCATACACACACACACACACACACACACACACACACACACACAGAGTCAGGCATGGAGACGTTCTGCTCTCCTCGCCTCTCCTTTAATCAAACAGGGACCCGATGCCGAGAAAGCTCCGCGCTCCGGCCGGTGGCCCTTATTACACAAAAGCCGACCTCCCGTGACAGTGACAAAGACAGAGGGCACGCGGAGACTTCCGCGCACCAACTCTCCGCCGTGGCAGTAAGTTTACACTGCACACAAACTGCGATTATTGCGCCGTGCCTTAAATGCTGCCAGCTCAAGCGGAACGAACAATCAAATCTGAGCACAGCACAGCGGCCGCCCATGACGGGGCCGGCCCAGGCTTACCTCATCGCTTACATATGCAGTTTAATCTCCATGCGAATTATAGTCTATTACCCCACACAGACCTTCTTCAGTCAGTCAGCAGTCAGACCGTAAGCCACTCCGCAAGGCTCCCAGCCCAGGGCTTTCTTTCCATGCTATTAGTCACTGAGAGCATGTGCACACAGACGCACACACGTATGCACAAACACACACCTAAGCACAGAGATACAGCAAAGAAGCACAGTGTGGACCACACACGAACAGAAATATGCACAGCAGAGAACCACAGTGTGCAACACACACACACACACACACACACACACACAAGCACAGAGATACGCAGAGCAGAGAAGTGCAGCACACACACGGACGTAGGAGCACAGAGGAACGTACTGCAGAGAAGATGACACTCCATGACACAAACACATAAACGTAACTGAATGCCGTCACATGACCTTTACTGCTGGGGGGACTGGGGAAAAAAACTGTTCAGATTAAGCAACTCCTCACTGAATGACATGGGTCAGAGGTCACACAAGGGTGCCAGGAAATGAAGTCTCTTCCAGTGCCAGGAACAGGACAGCAGAGGCAGTGGTGGTGGTGGTGGTGGTGGTGGAGGCTCTTCTTGAACCAGCTTCTTCAGCCCCGGCAGTCATTAGACACGTTTGCCCGCCATGATGACCGCTCAAACTTTCTGTGACACGGTACAGGTGTCGCCCTTCCAAAGACACGTGCTCGTCTGGATCTCATAACCCACAGCCATGGCAAAACTACAAGCACGTCTAACGTGTTTGCCGACAAGACGCCTCACCTTTCTGTACATCTGCGTGGTGGGACAGAGAAGATGGTTCCACTGATCTCAGACATATGTCCTCGTCATGAACCTCTAATCCCAATGGCCAAAAACCTCCTTCTTTCTGCTTTTCACCCCGTCTCACTTTCTCTTTCTTCTTAAACTTTTGCCGTCTTTGTGCCTAATCCACCATCCCTCCGTCCTCATTTCTCACATCCCTCTCCAAACCCAGCAGTATTAATCACTGAGCTCTAAAAGCCACTGACTGACGCCATTCAGCCAGCAGTCTTTGTTACTAATGTAACCTAGTGCGCACAACTCCAGACTTTTTTGTCTCCCTAAGTGGACTCTTAAAGGCGACCCCTCCCTTCCCGGGAGCCTGAGAAGTGCTTCTTAAAGGCAGCCGGATTGTTTTTTTGGGGTGGGGGGGGCAGAGTGTTTTAGAGCCGGAAAGGGGTAGCATGGGAGCATTTAAGAGATGGGAGACGCATTTCACGCCGAGCCCCTGTTCCCTTTCGCTGCATCCCGGTAGCCATGCCACCCGCCTGCGCTTAGCAACCGGTGAGCTAGACAGAAAGAAAAAAAAAAATCAGGGGGAAGAAAGGGGTGAAAATCAATGCTCTTAAGAGAGAAATAGGGTCTGGAAAGAGTCAAAAACTAGGCACTGACAAAAAGGAGGGAAAGGAGGCAGGAGACGTGCTGTTGAGCAGCAGGGCTCCAGTCCTTCCAGGCATACACATGGGGGGGATGCTGCTTCCTCATACAGCCCCATCAAACCCACTCAGCCTGTGGTGTCCACAGCGCCACTGTTTACCCCACCAGCACAAAACTGTGCTGTTCTGCATTCCACAATGGCTTCACATGCAAAATGTTTCCAAGTGCCCACTCCTTGAAAATCCTTTGTGACACCACTTTGTTTCTCTCTTCAACGATGTAGCACCGCCGCCCCTCCAACCCTAATCGCCATTAACGGCCCTTCTGGAGGGCAGGTGAAGAGGCTTTGGAAGGTCAAGTTAAGAGTCTTAATCTCCCCATGACAGCTGAGAAGTATGATTTACGAGGTGGAAACGAGGCGGGGGGTATGATTAAGACAGTCTTTTTCTTTGACTCCAAAGGTGTAACGCTGCGTTTATTCGGCCTTCGCGACGATGTCGCGCTTGCGAGACCCCCCCGTGCAACACTTCATTCTTATTCCGCTCCAGAGCTGAGCCGTTGATCCTAATTTTCGGTCTCCAATCGCTTTGAGAGCTCGCGCAGTGCCACTTCTGGAGAGTTTTATCACATAACTTCCCAGCTTAATCAGGGTAATGAACAATCAGCTGAAAATATACCGAGAGAGACGTCAAAACAACATCGAGGAGAAAATATTGGGCGTGCGTCTGTGAGGGCTCTGAGATAAACAGCGTGGCCCCGTAGCGTGATTTATTCAAACTCCAGCCGTTTCTGGCTAATTTTCAAGGCGCCGCAGCCCACTTCTGACATCAAACCCAGCCCTGCTCTGCAGCCAGACAATGAATTTAGAAAAATGACAGCGCCCATAACCAGTAATTAAGCAATTAGTTCAACGTGTATTTGCATATTACATGCCATCTCCAGGAAACACCGGTGTAGTACTCGGGTCTGGCTGGAGGGGGGCAATCACGCCTTCCAGCGCTCGTACAGCGACGGTGTGGTGTAATGACGAGTGTTGCGATTAGGGCGTACTTCAGGCCACGGAAAACAGCTCCCCGAAGTACCATGAATCACGCCTGGTAGCTGGGCGAAGATCTGTTATGCATTACGATGCGGTCCGAGACTTCGGCTCAATATAATTCGTGTCCTTTGAACAATGTCCTTACCTTATCGACTTGTGCTCGTTTTACGCATATGCCCATTTATAGGCTACAGCTGAGTAATTACACACGTAATGAGTGCGTTGGTACGGTTTCAATAGCAGTCGTGCCTTACCAAGTATTTACGTTTGTTTTTAACGTAAACAAAGCATTCTCATAAATAATATTTATAATACCATCAAGACTATACCCGCCTGTGTAATGCCTTTGTAAACAAAATACATACAATACATAAAGAAATATATTTATTTATATATGATTTAATATATCATACATAATGAAGTTATACATGCATGAGTTTTTAACACAAATACTGCAATACGTTGTTGTAACGTCTTTTAATCGACTACATATGATTATGTACTTAATCCAGCGCAAGCAGTTAATCAATTGAAGCATACAAATGCGTAGAATAACACTTTGGAAAAATGATATCTTGCACACGCAACGTCTGCAGACGTGAGTTTATTAGCTAATACTACAAGTAGCATAAAAGATTATTTTTCTTCGTAACCGAAAACCAAAATGGTTTCACGTTTAACTTTACAGGTAAAAGGGCGGATTTCTCATGCCGCCGCACGCACAGCCTAATCGCGTTTCACCCCAGCGCGGCTGTACTGCTCGGTGTAGCGTTTCCATCATAATGGGCGAGTACTTTAACGCGACTCGTCTCCAACCTGATCCTTCTCATTACACCGTGAAACTTTCCCTTTAATTGTGCTTACACACAATGCACTGATTTTAACAAAACACTCTGCCCGTCAACGCGTTAGAGATGAGCGCCGCAGAGACCCCAACGTCTTCGGCTGCAGGTCCGAAACCGAAGGTTGAATTACCAAGACTACCAGAAAATATAAAAAACATGGTATTGAACTCAAAGTAAAGATGCGTTACAGAAAGTTCATATACACTAAACAGATGCAGTAGACACATCTATTTTTTTTTTTAGCATTTTTGCTCGATTGTCGCCGTAATTATTATACAAATTAAGGCCATTCTGTGCGCTAGACAAATATTTAGCCGTCCGATTTCATTGGGAATTTAGCTACATGATGGACACGTATTAAGAGTGACACCGATAAAACGTCCTACAGACGTGCGCTGAAGCTGGAAGGAGAACGGAATGAAATTAGTTTGAAGAATTTGTTAATATGCTGTAGGCAACGTGATCTAAAATAATCCAATCAATCTGCTATGCCTTCTAACATATCAGAAATTTTGATCAGCAACAAAAGTTCTGTGGCTGGAATTGCAGTCCATGTTCCTCGGGGTATAGAACCCAATCATATACTACCAATGCGGGGTATAGAACCCAGTCATATACTACCAATGCGGGTGTAGAACCCGGTCATGCACTACCAAAGCGGACTGTGGATTATTTGGTATAAAATGTATGTAAATATAACGGCGTTGCCAAATAAAATTTCAACGAATCCAGCCACGGTGTCAAATTACTTTAATTGGCTGTGTCTAGAATATTCTATTCGTTTGATTGTTTTCTCTCTAGGGGATCCACACTGACTAGTTTTGTCAAATCTGTGAACAAAGATGCAATTTATATTACATTACCGAGGCTTTGCGCCACGCTTGGGACAATGGGCTAACATAACGCGTAACTCTTAATGAAATCAGAAAAAAATAACGGTACAGAATTTAACGAGGCGTTTCCTGAGCTGCTTAATTGTAACTTTAAAATATCATTTCGAGGATTTCCAATTTACAAGTACTCTGCACTTCGTCAGGAGCGCACTGGTAAATTATCCGCTGCGTACGGCGGGCCAGCTCGAACGGAACGATTTTGCGCGTCTAAATGAACCCCCACATTAATTAGAACGTGCCCCTTCGCCCAGATCCAGTCGGTCGCGTTGTCACAGTATTTAGTACCCTGTCACCTCGGCTGCTCCCCGAGGACCAGACCCCATCTCACGATTCTCTGTCACTCCTTTCATATTTCATTTACCACATAAAATTCCTTGAACGTGTAGTTTTAAAGAATAATGGCAGCCTCTTTGGAAGTTGCTTTAATTTGCACGAGTAGTTTAAAATATATACTCCATTAATACATCGTGTATAAATGCCCTCAATATTTTCTTTTTATCATGCAGTAGAGGTTCATATGAGAGCAATCGTTACAAGCATATCGCCGTTGTAAAAATAAAACCGACATGTTTGATTAATATGTAAGACTGAAATCTGATAATGATTCTTTAATTACGCGAAGCCGATGTGGAGAAATCCACACCCAGATGTGCGCTGTCTGCTGCGCTTTTTGGCCTGAAATGCATCAGACAACAGCGACGCTTCCAAATCCAATTAAGCCCACACTTCAAGCACGCAACTGCGCGAAGAGGCTTATGCAGGCGAAACAGGTGAGTGAAAATCACTTCATCCACACCGCTTCCTGACCGACCTCCATCTGGGTTCAATACCGAAGACTGCGCAGTAATTAGCAGCACATCCCGCGATCGGCGCAGGTAGCAGCGTCCTCTGACAGCTGGAATCCGGGTTCGAGGACTTCGGTGACGCGCTCGCGGTCAGCAGAATAAGGCAAACGCATGAACTCGCTCCCGTTCGCACACAACTGAAACATTTCCCAGAGCATACGGCTGTAAGTAACTACAAAGGTAACCATGCATTAAACTTTTGTGCACAAAATTATACAGTCAAATCAATTCTTTAAAAGGAGGGTACGGCAGTTGTAAATGTTTAAAAAAACGCGACTAAAATGCATTTACTATTACATGAAGACTTGTTGAACTGCTGCGCCAAGGGTAGTTTTCTTTATTGCGTTTTAACTAAATTTCCTTTAAAGTGTGTAGGTTAACATTGCATAACATGTATTGTTTCCTCAGCAAGTCTGAATCGCCAAACTCCGTAAGGTTTGGAGACTAGTAACTCCATAAACTTGTACAGACTTAGAAAACTGTAAATAAATTAATCAGCTCTTGATACAAAAAGAGCCATAATGCAATGTCGATAGTAAAGCCACAGTGTACAGTATTACGACAAGAAAAGTCTCAGCCGAAAACTCGGCTGAGGAACGTTTCTTACCTCTTCCAAGACATTATGGCTCAGCGTGCATAGCTATGTTGTACGCATGGTAATGGAAAATCCGACCTCGTTTCTTGCACTGAATCTAATCTACTAAAATCACATAAACCAACAGCATTCCCAACACTTACCACTTGCTTGAATTAATAATAATCCACAGGTAAAAGCGTATATTAATGGACCCATCCTAGCATAGTAAATTGCTATGTCTCTTCCGCACAAATCCTTGGACTTGGAAAAGAAATTAAAACCAAACTGACTAGGCAAGATTGTCTTTCTTCCCCGTTCAGTTTCAAACAGTTCCTAGCAATTCATTACAGCCACTTTCCAGGTCCAACATCAAGAGAAATTAGTTGCAGTTTATTGAGAAGCGCACGAGATGCACGCATATCCAGAGCTGTCACAGGTTCAGCCCGAGCGCAGTCCCACGTTATCCCATCTGCTTGTCGCAGCCAGCACCGAGCATCCTGATGTTGTTCTCCCAGCGATATAAAGGCTAAATGCATCCACTGTTACAGATTCACAAGTCACACGTTACGTTGTATTTACAGTAATATATTAATAATTCCTGGAGTCAGAGGATTTGACGTATTGGCTTAGACTTCCTTTGGTGCCTGCCTTTCCATTTTTTTGATATCACCTTGTTAGTCTTTCTCGCTGTCCACAGAGCTCCCTCTTAATGCACATTTGTCATAATATAAAAACCTGCCATGCGATCGAATCTCAAAGTTTCACAGTTTTCCTCACAACTGACTTTAATGTCAGAAGAGGATTTCCGATGTGCTCTACTCCTGACCATGCAGTGTGTGGGAAACTGGAAGCCCTGGAAAGTTCAGATGAGCTGGTCTCTATCCTGTTGTTTCTATGGCATCAGAACAACCTATGCTCCTATCCGCACTCTACTTGGCTTGAGCCACGACTGACATACGCACCAAAAAGAACTCAAAGGGGGAGGAGAGAGAACGAGGGAGAGAGAGTGTGTGTGTGTGTGTGTGTGTGTGTGTGAGAGAGAGAGAGAGAGAGAGAGAGAGAGAGAGAGGCGGGGGAAGACGGGGGCTCAAGTGTGTGTTGGCAAGCATTATTATTAGTACTGCCAGAAACGGAGTAAAAACGACTCGTGGCACACAGTAAAGTAACACAAGAGTAAAATATAGGAAATGGATCATGAATCGCAAGTATCAGCCGTCAGGACTACTACAGCAGCAAGCCTCCCGTGAGCGGTGTACGGCGACCATGGCAGCGCAGTTCTTCACAAATTCATATTCTTGACTTCATTCAAATGAAGTAATGTTGTCGTAATATAATGTAATTTGTTTATAAAATATGTAAAGCGATTTTATATTGGGCTAGTAATAATGAACGGTAGCATTTTTTACTGATACCGCAGGTGACAAAAGTGTTACAAAACTTATAATGAACAGATATTTGCGCTTGTGCCATTTAACGAACGCTATGACGTTTAGGTGTAAAGTTAATTATTACATTTCAAAATTTGGTTATGGAATAAGGGTGCAGTATTGTGTGTGTGTATATATATATATGTTTTTTTTAGCGCGATATATCCGCCATAACCTTCAGCGTTCACATGCGATAAACTGATGAATACAAATGTCTCATTTTGAACGCAGTGGCCATAAACGTATAGTCCGAAGCTTCCACAAATCTACTACGTTAATATTTCATAGGTTCCTCCAAAACGACCGAGTAATCAGTGGCAGCACGAAAACAATTACTGTGATAAGAGTCTATTCTGTGTGATTCGTAACACGGGCATATTAAACATGCTGGGGGCGTGGAGGATGGGAACTAAGTGGGTGAAACATGCCAGTCCCGTTTTAGGATTCAGTATTTAGGAGTGAGATTATTTAAACACATCTCCAAACATAAACATAACATTTGCAACAAACATTAAATTCAGTTCAATTCAATTAATTTTATTTTTATATAGCGCCTTTTACAACAATGTACCTCAAACCGCTTTACATACACTAATAAAGTACATTACACTTCTACACTTTCATGTACAAAGTAAAATACTCCACGAAGCTTTAGATTTCGCAGTAAAAAACTAAAGAATTTTAAAGACAACCAGGTGAAAAACCATAAGCAATAAAAGAAAACAAGTTCTTCAATAACAAAGGGACATGCAGAAAAGGAAATCAAGATAACACTGCGACGGAGAAAAAGCATACGTGACGCGAAAGAATACCAGCCACCTATCACAAAGGTATCGCGATGCTATTTGATGCTTCGCAGGTGTCTCCCCTGTCCTGCCTTTGAGATTGCGATGTTCTCGTTTCGCCCCGTCCCTTGCTGTCCCCTGTCTGTGTGGGCTTTTAGCTCCCCCTACTGGTGTCGATGCTCCAGTGCCGTGTCAGTAACGCACAACATCTTACGGCCTTTTGGCTCCGTGGTAAATGAACGTTTAACGAACGAGCTGCACAAACTGTCGTAGATTTTAACATCAAAAGACAAGAACATAACAGTTTTTAATTAATGCATATATGTTTTCTTACTCCGTGATAGTAATCTCATTATTCTACAAGCACACCTCTGTTCTTTAAATTCTGTGTGCATAACACTGTTTATTGAGAGATGCTGTATGCCAAAACAAATTCCTAGTGTGTATTCACACCTACCTGAATAAACTGATTGTGATTTACAAAACAATTTATATTCACTTTCACTACTCTCGTGGGTCGACCATTTCAACCTGAAAATAAATTCTTTTATTGTAAAAAAAAAGAACTCGGGTCCTTAGCTCAGCAGGTGAACATCCTTGTCTGGTACGCCGGGCTGTCCATCATACACCTGCTCCCACGCGCCGCTCGTGTATATCGATAACACACCGATCACCAAAGCTCTGTGACACGTCTCGTGGTAGAATCCATCGAGGCCACTGTGTGCCATTTCCAGCAGGTTGCTATGGCAGGGAAACAAAGTTTAAGTCTGACAATGAAGGCGTACTGGAGAGAAATGCTTTAGATTTGAGACTGCACATCATACGCGTTGTTGGGATGTTACTGAAATATTGAGTTTTGCAAATGTGTGTAATGTAAAACCCGCAGGCATTTTAATGTATGTCACTAACGTAAATAAATAGGAGCATGGAGAACATGCGTGATTTTAACTCTGAAATTATATAAAGTCGTTTGATGTACCCAATTATCCCATAAATTGACAACACGCGTGATAATAAAGATTGGAAGAGTTTTAAAACGACAGAGTATAGAACAACGCATCTGGCTTTGTTGAGGATACACAAGATGCAAATATCTGTTAAAAATCCTGTCCTTTCCTGGTTACTCGTCTTCAAAAGATAAAGCGTTAAGATGCCTGAATATATACCAGGCAGTTCTAAACTTGTCAGTGCAGTGAAATACAAGTCCACAGCATCAAACAGAAGACGTGCATGGGGATTAAACATGACCCGTGAAAGCATCAAAAGAGCTCCATTTCTCCAAAACTGGAGGCTGAACTTGTGCTGACAACACACTGCGAAGTACAGGGTCCTGCACAACACACTGCGAAGTACAGGGTCCTGCACAACACACTGCGAAGTACAGTGTCCTGCACAACACACTGCGAAGTACAGGGTCCTGCACAACACACTGCAAAGTACAGGGTCCTGCACAACACACTGCGAAGTACAGTGTCCTGCACAACACACTGCGAAGTACAGGGTCCTGCACAACACACTGCAAAGTACAGGGTCCGTATTCTGTGGTAGCCACACCTGGTGGAATGCCCCGTTTGAGGGCGATGACTGTACTTCAAAGAAAACAAAATGACACATGCGCGCGCAGACACACACACACACACACACACACACACACACACACACACACACACCCACCGTGCTACCCTGATAGGGGGAATCTCTTTAGAGTGCTGTTAATAGCATCCTTAACTGTAAAAGGTTTTTTTTCCCCTCGCGTTGTTTGTTCATCAGGCTACGTGTTACGGCTTGTAAAAAGCTCTCTCAAAACCGCTAGGCGTTTTAAAGTCGCTCTCGGTGAAGGCTACGCTGTCAGCGCGCCAGACAGAGCGATTTGTCTTGATATTTTAATACAAGTATGGGAACTGCATGAGAAATGATGCTCTCTCTTTTCAATGACTGCCCTCTCTGTGTATCTCAGAAATAGACAAGCACACAAGCACATGCGGTATTCTGTCCGTTGTGAACACAGAAAATGTATTTTTCAAATTGAAAAATATCTTTGTCAGGGGGTGAGGGGTCAAGACATAGGAGGAGACCTAACTTAGTGAAGAGAAAAAAATTGTAATATTGTAGAAGGTTGAGTGATCATCGCTTTGGCAACAACTATGGACAAGATTACTGTGAGAGCGGCAGGATAAGTCTATTAAGATGTAACATGCCTTGGACACCAGCAGTGTGGTCACAGTCCTGAACTTCACACCACAATACGACCTGCTCATAGCTGACATATTAAAATTTAAATGTTTTTGTGCTGCTTCCTATTTTGCCAAGATGTCAGCAAAAAAAGAACCGTCGCTTCTGAATTTGCAAATGTTTGGAGACTAAGGCAAAATATCTTTGGTAATGATTTTAAAAGGAAAGCAAACAAATCTGACATACTGACACGAGGAGTTTGCACAGCAAATAAAGATCTCTTACAGAAGCTGATGAGTGGCTGAGTTTTTAGCAGATTGAATCAGCCCTTACTGTGGTCTGTCTACACCAAACGGGTACATTCACGCCTTCTGATCACCCAGATCTGCAATCTGCAGATCATGCAATCTGTCACCAAAGGACCACATAGCGTGTCTTCTGCTTTCCAGAACATTAAAGATGCTCCTTTGTCTTTGTGAAGAACCTGCATATGAGCTCGAAACACATGGTTGCTCTTGGCAATTAGCTACTTTTCTAACTTGTGTATAGAAGAATTGCAGGCAGTTTCACCTCGTGCTAGCAAAACGATATGCATTGTATTTTTAAACGCCTATAATTAGTTTCTTATACCAACAGATCATAACGTGTATATTAGCTTCCTTCCACAGGTTGTACCTATTCCCCTTCATGAAGCGCTTTGTGATGTGCTGTCCACCAAACCGGTAATGTGCTGGTTCACAGACGGGAAAATTGAGAGGTTCGACTCTCAGCTGCAGCGCATTGTGAATTTCTGACTGTATCTCTGTATCTTCATTGGAGAACGTCTCGGTGGGGGTTCTGAACGCTGCTTAAAAGTGGATTTATTTTAATTAAAATCCGGCTATGTTTGCCAAGTGCTGCCGGCGGTGCTTAAATATGTGGTACTCCAGCTAAGCCAGGCAGCGGTGAGTTATGAGCGGTTTTAACCCGAGCTTAACCACCGGGCCTGGAATAATGCGGAAGCCCCGTTTTTAATTAAACACACGAGCTGGAATTAAGGTGGTAAAAAAAATGTCCACTATGCTTCTTACCAGTGCCATGTGAACTTATGAGAGATCAGACTTGGTCTATAAAAGTCTTTTCAGGTAATTGACAGTGTGAGGTCTACATTGGAGCTGCCCACTCACAGTCCAGCCTACGGGGCAGAGTAAATCCAAGCACACCACTCAAGTTACCAAAGCACCGTAAAACATCTGACACAATGTTACACAGCACGGCTCGCCACCGTGAAGATGAATGCTGTTTCTAACATTAATGGTTTTGAACCTGCTTGTAATGTTTCTGTTAAATTTAATGCTACGTGCACCAGAGGCGGTATAAGGGAAAAAAAACTGAATTGAACAGAAATGAGTTTAGACCTTTTATAATGCTGCATTGTTCAGCATTTATAGGGGAACCTTGAACTCAGAAGAAGGTAGAAGGTGATTAACTCTCCAGGGCCCTGCCACAGCCGAACACCCATCTGTGCAAAGCCTTTCTTCCATTCTTCCTCCTCTCCATCCTCTCCACCCCCCCGCATCAACCGTAAGTGACCACCGTCTCCTCGCCACATGTTCAAACGTATCATTTGTTTGTTTAAATAAATCAGGTCCCAATTACTGTCACCCCATTGATGCAATTATGTGTATCAAATTAGATAAAACAAATAATCAATCAGACCGCCTCCTTTTTTGTGGCTTCAGACCATCTGGTCATGAAAAGGTAATTTCTCGAAGGAGGTTGCTGTCTTTACTTAAAAGGAAGTGTGGTTTTTAGGCAGGGCTCTTTGACATTACTTCAGAGCCACCTCTGTGGTCTTTGTTTAGCATTTGACTGTAATGCTGTTGACCCGTGTGATCACTGAACTCCAAATACCTTGACACAAATAGTTGCTGGAAGGCTGAACTGGACCCGTTGGTATGGTACCGCAATACTACATTGCAATGATGGACCAACAGCATCACTGCTCTGTGTAATTATCCCAGCTAACAGTTGGGACTGCATCCTAAATTCTGCATCCTGGGTGGAGGGGGGGGGGGGGGGGGGAACAATATTTGCAGTAAAAGATTTTAAAAAAAAAATTGAGCAATTGGTTTTTTTTGATTAACAAGTTGTGGGACAAAAGTTAGGCATT
>JABJVR010001306.1:0-19432 GCA_025773905.1 Chitala chitala
ATATATATATATATATATTTTTTTTTTTAAGAAATATTCCCCTGTAGGGAGTTAGGGAAGAGAAAACAGTCTTGTTTATCCAGTTGAATTTATCAAGCCAGAGATCTGCTAAATTGATCAGAGAAAATGGAGAGCGGTTCTTCTGTAAAACTGCAAATGAGATTTGGTTTTGTTCTGATAGTGCCTTTGGGTTTCACACAAGTGCCTCTCTGCTGTTGACTGGATGCACAGGATGAGCACAGGAATAGCAAAGAGAAAGGTGACCTCATACCAACCCCAGTGCTGTGCCAAACGTGCACAAGCAGTTCCATTAAAAAAAAGAAGGGCGGGGGGGTTTCAACACCAGACAGTACACCCCTAGGTTCTTGAGGCCCACAGCCCTCCCTTCCATGGACTGTGCCAAGTCAGCCACACCAGGTGCATGCCCAAACAGGGTGGACATTATTAAGTTCCTTGGAGTAAAGCGGGCGAGGGGAACACAGCCGAGATGCTGACGTCCTAACAGTGCTCGCTTGTCTGCACGCATTCTATTTACAAACAGCCTGCATGGGTCACAGGGCCCACTTGGCCTGCTAAGAATCTCTGGATTCCTGGGAGTGTTGGGCAATGTGGCTGTTGTGCCTGACCAGGTCCTGCTTTCCAAATGCACTGTCTTCAGCTCAGTGTAAAACTCACAGTTAAAGCAATGTTAGTGCAGAGTGCAGCATGTGTCAGCCATGCAGTTAGGTGCAGGTGGTGCACTTTGAGGATGCGGGAGCTGCAGAGAGGGGTGGAGGTCCTCCTTGCTGTGACTGTCACTGTGCAGCTGCTGTGAGTCCCCTCATCACACACCCCACCGCTGCACAAGGCTGCCCTGGGTATTAATAATAGAGCAGGTCAAGTTAAAAGGCACGAGATGTGTGTCACTCGGGTGACAGTGTCTTAGCGGCTGCAGAGGTACTCCCTGCAGCATCGTTATTAGGAACCACTGACACCTGTGCTGGCCCAGCATAGTCAGGGTCTAGCTACCAGTCAGAGCCCATTATCAGGTCAGAATGCCTCCCCAATGGTCTTTTATGAGTTGCTACGCCACCCCCCCACCCCAAAACACTCAATCTTAGGAATTATACTGGAAATAAGAAAGCAATCAGATTTCTTACCACAGTAAGACCCTACTGAATTAAACTAGGAATGTTACCACAACAGTGTTTTCACAGTCCTCTAAGGGTATGGCTTTTAACTGAAGATCACAATTGTCATTGAATCACATCCTATGAAATGCATCACTATTTCTGTTGTCAGTAATATCAATTTTTGTTTCTCGTCGTAGGAAAGGCAAAACAGTAAGAGATTTAAATCCAATATTGACAAACATATAACTAGCACAAGAAAAAATACCAACATCTTGAAATAATGAGTTCCACAGTACCAAGACAAAACGTTTATGTCCATCTCATAAATGACTTGGAACTTTGCATTTTGTTATTGCAAACCAGGTAGACACAGGTCAAGTGTGCTGCCAGTTCGGTGAGCTGTGGCCTGACAGAGGTCAGCACAGCACGAGGGCTCACACGCTTCAGTAAAATAGTTTCTTCTGGCTTTTAGGTCATGCCAGCTGCCATTATGTCAGCAGGAGCACTTTGTGCAATGCACTGCAGTCTCTCTCCCGTGCAAGAATCATACTGCCCCCTACCCTGATTCCCCCCAGGCCAGAAAGAGCAGCGTACAGCGACATGCTGGATGGGGGAGCGACCGCCAGCCGGTCCCATCTTCTCGTCTATACTCCAAACACCACAGAAACACAGATATCGAGCTCTAGACTTTGCAGCTCCGTGCTGCTTCTCTGAGCACTAGAGCGTAGCTGACACCCCCCCCTCATATACACACTTACTGCAGAGTATTCTTCTGCTCACATCAGCCACGTCCTCCACTGGTGTCTCTGCGTTTTAACCTCACAATAATTCAGTAAGTATGAGTAATGCTACGCACATCGGACAAGAAACAGCACAAGGCAACAGCACAAATGCACAGTACACCTGTTTGAATAGACGATATTCATGTTATTCTATGCTTAAAACTGTATGCACTTGTCTGTAAACAATTACCACTTAACACAACATGTGTGCTGGTATAATTTCAAACACTTTATAAATTACCTAACAGACCACAGTTTAGTATAGGAGAACACTATTCTAGTCACGTACATCATTTAAAAAATTTAACAGTCTCATACATTATAACAACTGATTTGTAATAGAAAGAGCAACTGAACACCCAAAATAAGCACCAAAATGTTTTTGTTTTTAAAGTGCTAGACCACTCTACCTAAAACAACTACATTTTTGACATGTACAGTACATAGATAACACGTAGAGCACTGTCTCTGCTCAAAGCCTACTTAAATACATTCAAAATAAAGCACTATATCCTAAACAATGACTATATTCAACCAGGGATGCAGATGGTGGAGGGACACAGCCCCAAATTATATGGATGATCAACTATATATAACTATAGAGTTATACACAGGTATACAGATGCCCCCCACACAGTTTTGAGGGAGAAACTGCAGCCTTATTTTCCACAAATAAGTGCCATAACAAGGTTTGCTGGTCTTTGAACACTTTGATTCCTTACAAAATATAATCCATTTTTGGCATACAGTACCTAGAAAAGGTTTGAGTGCATTTTAAATTCTCAGTTCATAATATTTTATAAATTATAATTATACACTTGTTATATAACGACAATACTATTTATACACCAATGTACCATGTTTAATGCATAGAAAATCATGACAAATGTTGTTTCAAGCTGTTGTACTTAACTTTTGTCTGGTGTAGTATATCCTACAGGTTGTCTGGCAAATGTTTCAAAGAGGTCCCAGATCTTCCTCTAACCAAACATACCTTGATACAGTGTGTTTCCCCAAACAGCAGGGCCACCTGGAGATGTGCCCTACTGAGGCAGGGCATTCACAGGCCTCTCCATGGGCACCTCCTCGCTGGTAGACACTCAGAAGTGACACGTGATGGCCAATTGGGCTGAAGAGCTTGCGAGAAACATGCTGTTTGAGTGCGAACATTTGTCATTTACATGTCATTTACATGTCATTTACACAACGGCGTGACATTTACATACCATTTACATTTGTGTTCAACTCTCAGCGTGCTCTGGACAAAAATAACAGTTGTCACATGTATGTGCCAGAAGAGATGCTGTGATGCAAGATGACCAGGGTCCTTCATTAAATGACAGCAGCGTGTCATCCACGTGAATACGAACACTTAACTGTGTGCATATTCCGTGTGCATCCACGAAAGTCGTAACCTGTACAAGCACGTCACCAGCCACAGGGTCCAGGTCTGGTTGGCAAGCCTTCAGCAATGAAGCGAAATAGCCTTCATCTGCAGAATTCACTTCCTCTCAGCTTATCTTAGCTCCCAGGAAATGCTTGGAAGCATGACGCTCACCATCCACCACGACTTTTGGCCCCTAGTGTATGTGCACATGTTGGGGCTGTTAAACACAGTACAGCACACGGAGGAAAGGGTGCTAACATGTGGTTATTCCAGCAATGTGCAGGAAGGGCAGGTCCTGTGCCGTCAAAGAAGAATCTTTCAGTTTAAAATCAGTTCATTACAGTGTCCAAAATGGGAGATGAACAAAGAACCTTTGGCTCACTTCTCTCTCATTAGTGCACAGCCTGGCTGTAAATGTCCAAGTTGACGACACATCACATTTTTCTCGTGAGCATAGCAACGTTCCTCGTTCGATTGGTGAACTGCACTCTGCTGGGGTCTTTATTATAAGCACTGTACATTGACTATGAGCAGCAGAGACATTATTGCAGACATTGGCCCTAGGGTTCTCACACTCTGGGATTTAACAATGCAGCCTCTTGTTCATGGGCACAGGCTTAGACCTAACGCAACTGGAAGCAATCGCTTACAGGATTTACCTGACAAAGTTAGCCATAGGGCACAGGAGCTGAGCAGTTCCCCTGCAGAACAGACACAAGTGTAGCAGCAGCTCAACCTCCCTCGCTCTCTCCTTCTTGCACACATGAAGTCGGCTTTCTACTCTGAAAGAGAAAACTAGTACTTTCATCTTCCATTTTAAAGGCCAACAGCAGCGATGTTGAAATCAAGAACAGCAAATAACTAGTGTGTGACGGAGGCTGTAAACGGGGATAATGGTGGGGAGAGCGTAGCGTAGAATGTATTTTAAGGAAAGGAATTTTAGTCGCACGGTGGATACAATACTGCCATCTGTTGTTGCATGTGTGCATGATACAAGCCATACGCTGAATAATTGAGGGGTTTTTTTTTTAAGGCATGGATAATAAAGGCTGCATTTGAGCTTGCAATTGGCTTTAGGTTTTTCCAAATTATGTTCTAGGTAGGACTGAACTTGGGTTGGACAAATTTGCGTCAGTGCTGGGGGATAACTATTTCTGACAAGTTCATGAACACGTGTGGAAATTAATTAAAACATGGTGACTTCTGTCAGTTGCTCTTGAAATGCAGCCCAAGGTTGTTAGTAATTGAGGGGAACTGACTCTGGTGTTGATGGGAGGCAGAGTGTCATTGTCCTGACAATCATATCAACAGAATGCAAAAATGCTCTCTGTTAGTGTTATTTATTTTTGTCAATGTTGACATGCACGACATTTCACTTTTTAGCTTTTTGCTCAACTAATAATCATCTGCTCTGATTCATAAACACCTGCTGTTTGTTGATACTAAAGGTGGTAATGAGCACGTTCCATTAAAAAGCACTAATTTCTTTCACTCCAGGGAGTAGAGGTGAAAAAAAGACCTGTTACAAGAAGGCTGACGGTTCAAAAGCCAGGAGGCTCATGTTTTGCTAGCACTACTCATTCAACTCAACAATTTGTGTACATTATACTTTCCTAAAGCAAGTAACTTAAAAACTATACTGTATGTTGAGATAAACTCCTTTTGCCTTGTGAGATTTATGAGTTATAATACAGGCCACAACAGTTACACATCTGAAAGTTCTGCAGACCACTTAACGTTAGTGGAGTTCAGTGGCACCATAGAAACAGTAGAGGCATGTCAGACCATTTACATGATGACTTACTTAAGTGTCTAGTCCTATCTTCCTTCCCTGCTGTCCTGGTAAAGATCTGCAAAAAAAACACTATGAAGCACCTAGGTGGGAGAGGCATGTGTGCTGATTTCTCTAAGGATGGGGGCCTCTCGTAAGTCAAAATGCTTCAGGGAGCAGTGTTAATTATCGTGGAGGGGAAACGAGGGATGACCAGGGAAGATATGGTGGGGTCAGTAATACCCCTATAGCCTCGCTAATCTTAATAGGTTATTGGCTTGTCATTATCCATTATCAATGCTTGAAGCAAAAATTCAGAATTTAGGAGACAGTACAAACAGCACATGTTCACCCAATCATGAGTTTTCAGAGTTGGACATTCTGCCAATCACTGTCTGCATTTGGAAGCTGGAAGAATAAGGATCCGTCTAATTGCGAGATTGTTGGTTATGCATTGACAACATTTCATTATCAGCAGTACTGTTTTGTTTTGAAGACAAATGCCAGATAGAGAGAACTGTTTAAAATGAATATTTGGTGTTAATTCAGCTATCCTGTGACATCACAAGGAAGATTGGTTTGAAAAAGATGATGTGATAACATGAACTTGGCTTTCATATTGCACTGCATATAAATTCCTAATCTTATTGATTTTATGCATTTGTTTGAGTCAGCTCAGTGTTTGTCATCATGCCTTTTTTTACTAACTGATGGCTTCCCTACTCCAAACCTGTGTCCCCCACCCCATAATGAAAACATCCTGGACATGACTCTGACTCCGCACAGTCCTTTACTTGGGTAAGCCTGTCCCACTGTCGTCCTAGCCCAATGAGCTGTAGCCTAAGACAGGTTTCCTACACATTGTTACCGTTACTTGTGGGGTAACACTCCTACATTATTCTATGTGTGTCCTTGTGGCAGCAACATCTGCCTCTGAGCCTACATGTTGCTGTCAAATGCTGCTGATCTTTCCTCAGCAGAGCATGCATGGTCAGGATAGAGCACAGCCTGGTGGCCCTGGCAACAGTAACAGGAAATGCAGATGAAAAGACTCCTGTGAGCTCATCTGCATGACAGTGGCCCACTGATCTAACACATGCACTCAGACCTTGTGCTGACTGTGCCACCCAGTGTAAGCCAGACCGTTAATAACACACAAATGGGCATTTCTCACAATAGACGTATTTTAAACATATGTGCAAACAAATTCAAATCATGTGACTATCCCATTGTAATGTATAGCCCTAGTTAATCGCTTTGGATAAAAACCTGTTTTATATGGCTACATATCAGGTACAGCTGTTGCGCTCTGAAGTGCAGCTTCACATCCTCGAAAAGTCTTATGTCAAGTCAGTCATCTTCAGGCTCAGCACTGCAAACATACTATTTATAACCAGACTTCGGGGACGGCACCCATCAAATGGCAATGGCTGAACAATAGTCCAGCAGGAGCTGCAGCTAAAGCAGGTGCCTTTAGTAGGTAGCACATCTCCAACCTCCAACACTGCTGCTTTGGCTCTACCCATAGTTCCCTTGACTATATCACTGCATGACAGCTGGTCTTGTGTAGCCCTTGATATTCATCTCAACATGATTGGAATGTAGCCTATAGAGGGTCTTTGGGGACTCAGAAACCTCAGTTACATACAATGTAAGACTTCAGTTTGCTTTCCCTGTAAGACTATTCTTATTAATATAGATCTATACATCTTCACACTTCCTGCATAGAAGGCGATTCCTCTACTAGCAATGTACAGTAATCCTTCACCACACAGGACACTGGTTATAATACTTGCTCCTGGCAAAAAGAAAGGAGGGGGTGTAGTTAAAACTAGACAAACTACAAGGTAATTATGGTTAGACCGACACTGAATCAACTACCCCCACTGCATCCGCACTGACCTGGATTAGTGTCAAGACAACATGATAAAGTGGAGAGGGAGCCAAGCCCATCAAACTTTATGACTCTGTATGTCACAGCTAAATAAATAAATCAGCCTGTTCCCGATGACAACCCTGTACCGTCCCCCTACCCCACAGGGGTTGACCCCTGCGTCTAAGCAATCATAACCTTGTCATGCAAACACCCCCACCCCCCCACATGCACTAGCACAGACACACAACCCTCATTGTGGCTTCCCTGCAGGGAGAATCCTCATATTAATCAAGGGTGGTATCTTAGTGAGTGTACACCCTGAGCAGGCCTCATCACAGACAGCTCCCTGTGAGCAGAGAGAATGGAACACGGGCTTGATCTGAGCCAGCCGCAGGGAGGGGAGACACACTTCATTTAAAAGACAGTCACATTCGCTGTCAGCCACATGCTTTGTACATCTCGTATTTTCTGTAAGTGAACTTTATCTTACAAAAGGGTGATCAAGTACCTGTTGACTAGGCATCACTAACTGGATACACCTACATAGCAGATTAAGTAAAGCACGACTTGTCTACACAGTGTGGCAATAACCACAACTGTAACCCTAACTCCCGTGGAGATGCACAGACTCCGTTATGTTATCTGCTGGAAGAGTTAACCCAGGTCACCTTCTTCTAAGCGAAGCAGAGCTCTGTGTAGATTCAACCCAAAACAGGGTGCCTTGATATGGTCCCTTCATATAGTTCACTTGAAACGGTGTAAAACTATAAAGATTGGTTGGCTGACACCGTACTGTGAGGGTCAGTAGAGGTACTAGGGACTGTTTTGTGTTAAGTGAGCAAGTCCGCCTTGCGTGAAATGGAAACGGCAACCTTTCTGTGCTCCATTTACAGGCTATATTTTCATGAGGCAAATATCTTCACAGGCAAGTTCTCCAGATTACCTCGCTCTAGCAGTTGAGCAGGGGAAGACCAGACCAGGCAAGTGCCCTAAACTATGCTTCTTGGGTACCCATGTGCCTTCAGCTAAGTTCTTATTCTTCTCAGTCATTTGGGTATTGAGAAGTACGCCTTGGCATACCTGCTGTTACGCACCTCGGTGGCATTTCTGGTGAAGTTATTGAGTGCCCTCTCTGATTTAGTCTCATGCTTCCTGAAGGCCTTTAGAGGTGAGGACTGGGGTAATTACTATAACTGAGAACCACCTGAAAGCAAAATCATCGTGATAGACACAGTACTGCAAACTGCAAACATTATCAGCATATAAATTCTGTTTCAGGTCAAAGTCACAGATATCGTGGCATTACAAATGACAACAACTTCAGATTGTGACCATTCTTCTGTTTGTGCCTTCGTTTGCATTAGCTGCTTTCCTGCTGTGACGTAAACAGAGAATGTACACTGACCCCCTGCTCATCTACACTGACCACTCACTGGTAAAACCACACTTTCTTGTCCCACAGCTGACCACTGGCAAGGTCACACTGACCCTTAATTTGCCACAGGGACCAATCATTGATGCAGTCACACTTTTCCTTCAGCTATGATCAGTCACTGACTTGGACCAAGTAACCATCTCCCAAAGCTGTGAGCAGCTGCTCAGCAAGGCCTAGCATATGTGGAGATGGCAAAAAACTGCATTGCGGAGCTAATTGCTCCCCAGGGCTTTGACACACTCGAGCAGACATGAGGCCAGCTTGGGGAATCAAAATAAATGAAGCACAAGGTAATGGGGGCAACAGAGATGATGTGAAGAGGGTCAAAGTGACACAGCCAGGCTGCCTGGCCTACAAAACAACAGAGGCTTTTAGCTAGGAACCTTTGTGATGCTGCTGCTCAGTTCACACCACTAAAACAGCCATGAATGAATAGCAAGGCACTAAGTGAAAGCAGAACTATATCACCATCAGTGCCACTGAGGTGCAACTGCTGCTCACCCATACAGAGACTGTGAGCAAATGGCTGAGCGATGGCCTTAGTTAAGATCCGTGATTAGGCTCTACATGGCATGTGTGCGGGCATCTGACAACCGCCCGAGCAAAAGGTCTTAACGTGATCCCCGATAAACCCTTACAGCGCATCCTCGGAACGCAAAAAGCAGTGGGTTGCTATGCAACGCTAAGCTGGCAATGATCAGAGCAGAGACTCCTGCTTCCCCCCACCCCCCCACCACAGCTATGTCCATCACAATGCAACAAGAAACCACACCATATCTGGAAGGTGTGGCCTAGAGGCTCTGTCCAGACAGCCTTACCATCATCCTGCTAGCCTTATAAACCTCCTCCTGGAGGCGGGGGATGGGGGGGGTGAAGATGAGCCATTTTCTCTTCATTTATCCTGCTGACTAGTGATGCATCATGGAATAAACCTGCGAAGATTTTGCATGATAGGAGTAGGACACCAAATAACATGGATTTTGTGTTTATGACAAAATGAGCATTTTCTATCTTTTCTTCTTCTTCGCATGTAGATAAAATGAGTTTGAATATTGTGACAAATCTAAAACTGTTTCAGATCAGAATTTTTCGCAATATAAGGTACTGGTTTAAATAGTAACGATGTTAAAACAAAAGGGAAAAATATGTTAAAACATCTCCTAATTGATTGACACATGACTAATGTACAGGCACTGTAGAACTACTGATCTGTAGAGTGCACACATTTGGCATCTAAAAATAAGGCAGCATCAAGTCGCTGACCATGGAAATAGCACAATGAAAGAAAAAGCAAATCTAGAGCAGTTATATTCATCCATCATCAAACTGTTTCTCCTTTGCAGGTTCACAGGGGGCCTGGAGCCTGTGTCACATAGCCCAGGGCTCAAGGCTGGACACACACACACACACACACACACACACACACAAAGGTGAAAATTTAGGTAATCCAATTCACCTTATATACAGGCACATTGCTGTAAAAGGCACTATATAAAAATAAATGAAATTGAACTGAATATATGTGATGCTATGCAAATATATACAGATGCCATACTGCATAAAGTCTGATACAATCAAAGGGAATCTCAATCAGGGAGCCAGACTTGCTTTATGTACCAAATTGGTGGCTTCAGTAGCTTTATCACCAGCTTATTAAGAGCTAATCAGGTAGACCATAGGTGGCCCACCTCACTACCTGGCCTCACAAAGTCATTTATAAGAAGCTCACTTCCCCCAGGACTTCCTGAGATGTCAACCAGTCGGTCCTCTTGTGATTATGGTGATAGTAAGCCTTGACTTGCCACCTCAGACAAGAGCTTATCATTTTCTCGAGATCCCTTTGTGTCATGCTGTTTTTGTGTGTTCCCTAACACCTTTCCCTGAGGCTGTCTTTGCCTGCTGCTTACAGGCTGGCGCCCCCTTACATCACGGTGCTTCCAGTGTGGAGCACCATTCCCTATAGCCACTGCGGCTCTCGCCCTGTGTTTCTAGACTGTGTCCAAAATGAAGAGCACTCATATTTCACCCAGTAGGAATGCTTACCTCTGTGCATCCCCACACCTCCTTTGAGCCTGAATCCACATGTGAACACCACCAACCTCCACTCCCCAGCCCTAGTACAGTTGCAGCCTGAGGTATACCTATCTATTCATTTAATCAGTCTTTGCTCTGTAGCATCCCAGGTTCCTGTGGCATTGTCCACTGGATGCACATCAGTCCCACAGCCATTAGTGTCCATGGCCTTGCTTGGCCCCTCTTCATTTGGACATGATCTTTCCTGTCCCCAGGTCATTCATATTCCTGCTGCTCTGATACATAAACTATGGTTGACAAGGTCAGAAATACTTATTTCTACTTTAAACCATTTTGCCCTTCAAAGTTTGCATTCAGCAAAGAATCTTACATCTGCAGCAATCACAGCCTTCCCAAACTTTGACTTTTTAGCTTTCAATGTTTTGGGATAATTTTACCACATGTTTACCGAGTCACTCCCCAGAGTTTGGATTTGTGTGATGGGCACTGTTTTGTACCATACAGTCAAGCTGCACCCACAACAGCTCAACAGGGTTGACATGTTGTGGCCAATCCATTACAGACAGAATACTGGCTGACTGATTCTTTCTGAAATAGGTTTTGCATAATTCGGAGCAGTGTTTTAGGTCATTGTCTTGTAGTATGAAATTAGCTCCAAGCAAGTGTTGCCCACATGACCACCAAAGCACCCCAAATAATTGCATTTCTTCTCCCATCCTTCAGAGATATTGTCATGGCACACACCTTTGTAAGATATATTCAAATTGTTGGCAATTTCTAATATGCAATAGTTTTAATGCCTCAACACAACAAGACTGATTTTCATAAAGAAAACTGTTTCTTTCTGGCTATTTTGAGACCACACTTGCATGCAAAATCCAAGGGTAACAGGGCCAGTGATGAGGCCAATGAAGCTGGCATGACCAGAGGCAAAACCAGCTGGACCAGAGGTGAAAACAGCTGGAATGGAGATTAAACTAGCTGGACTGGCGATTCAGGAGATGGGACCAGCAAGACCAGTGAGAACAGAGGCAAGAATGGCGACTTGGGAGACGAGGCTGGCAACGAGGTAAAGATGAGGACCTAGATAGCCTAGTGGGGTCACTTCTGGTCCCTGGGGTCATCTTAGGTTCTCCAGGTAACCCATAGTCCAGACTGGATCCCTTGACGGTTATAAGTGCCGGCTGGGGGCTCACCAGGGCCTATAGGTCTGGATCAAGCCTGTCCTGGACCCATGGTGCCAGATAGAGACAAGGTAGGCATGGCTAAGGCTGCAATGGGAGGGGTGGGCATAGAAGGGCAAGGGGTTGAGGCAGTCTGACTTCACCAGTTGGTATGGATGCCCTGGAGGCAGAAACTAGGAGGTGTCTGTAAAGTGTGACAGATGACTACAGGAGGCTGGGAAATCTAGAACACCACAGTCACCAGGGGAGAGGTTTGTCCAGGACTGTTTCAGTGGGGACACCACGACACTGGACTGATGTGCCTTGTTTTAGTGCTCCAGGATTCACTGGAACAGTAGTGCGCCACTCTCATTCACTCTCATTCACTCTGTGCCTCTACAAACCAGGGTGGAGGATCCACACAGGTAAAGGGAATCCCCGCCAGCTCTAGGCTAGCAGACCCTAAATGTAAAGTGGTTGGTTGCAACAATATGTAACAGTCATAAATCTGGTTGCAGAAATTCCTCATCGAGTCTTACTTTTGGCCCAATCGGCTACATTGTCAGTAAGGCATTTTCTTGCAAAAGCAACTCCTGCGCTTTGGCTTTTAAACTTCTCACCATGGTCATCAAAATATGTAAAGAGTTCAGTAGGTAGCATCAAGGCTAGTCAGTTTGACAGCCTTTCTTCCCACTAGACTCATTTTATTAGGGCTGGTTATTCTGTAACAATATTGCTCTGATATCATATGGAAAACATGGAAGCAGAGTCTAAAAAAGTACAGGAAGGTTCTTTAATTACAAAAACTAGACAAACAGGAATTATAATAAGGATGGCTTTGAATCACAGACAAGCAGGATGGAAAACCAATATGAAAGCACAAAACTGGCAAAGGACTGAGAAAAAAGAGGAGGATGTAAAGGAGAAGGAATCAAACAGGGATAGGTGAACACAATAATGCAATAAGGAGTAAGCATGAGCTGAGGAAGCCCTAGAAATATACAGAACTAGACATAGAGGACATAGAGATCATAAAAACCAGAGAAGACGAGACTAGGGACTAACATCTTCCGACAAAGATTTTCTAATGATGAAATTAATGAATCTTTCATAATTTAGGATTACCAAACACAATAAACCACTGGAAAACAGGAATGATAGTTTCCCAAAATGTGCCTTAGTAAATATTCCCTAAAAAATCAGCTATTTTGAATTATAACAGTCATTTACAACATTAACAATATACAGACTGTATTTCTGATTAATTTAGTGTTATATTAACATATTTATTTTCTTTCAAAAACAAGGACTGAGTTGGGGTCTAGGCATGGCTAAATCAGCAGGAGAATGTGTGGTGAGCAGAACTGCAGAGCCAGACAGCAATGGGAGATCTGTGTGCCACAGCCCACAGTCTCTGCTGCTCAAGGAAGCCAAACATCTGGAAATGCTGCCGCTGCATTGGCAAAGACTGCTCCTCCAGAGGAGGCCAGCTGAAATGAATGGAGAGGCCAGTGCTTTCAGAATTTATTACAGCGTTGTGACACAAACGTGATATTAAGCAATGAGCTTGGCATCTTTTGATTCCTGGCTCATGGGGTTGTTTTGGATGTTTTCAATGTAGCAGCACCAACCCCACCAGTTTGGAATTGGAAATCCTGTTGAAACCTATCAAGGGGATTGTGTATTAGCCCTCAAAAGCTAAGCATGATTGAGCCTGGTTAGTACCGGGATGGGGTACCATCTGGGAATGCTATGGTTACTGCTGGAAGGTGTATTAGTGGAACGAGCCAGGAGTGCATCCTGCAGTCTCTGTGTGTTCTGTCATCTTTGTATTGTGGCAGGGACGCTGTACTGAAAAATGTGGTGCTATCCTTCAGATGAGATGTAAAACTCAGGTCCAGACTCTCTGTAGTCATTAAAGATTCCAGGGTGTTCTTTGTAAAGATTAGAGGTGCTCCCTGGTGTCCTGGCTTGATATCCTGGCTTTATGAATATGGTCTCCTCATAATTCCTTGTGGCTGTATCTTTCCTCCCTACCACCATCTGGGGTGCAGTGGTTTTAACTCTTGCATTGTGGCTGCCATGGCATCATCCAGGTGGGTGCTGCACACTGATGATGGTGGTGGAGGAGACCCTTATTCCACTGTAAAGTGTTTTGGGTGTCTTTAAAAGCACTACATCAATGTGATGTATCAGTGTTATAGTTTGTCTCAAGACTGGTGACCCTCTCACACTTCAAACTGGCCTGGGCTCTGGAGTGGAGACCCACCAATTTACAGTGATACAAATCTGTGTTTTTTGAGTTTTAGTGAGACTCATTAGCATATCAGGATGTGGCTTGAGGTTTTTATACCTCGGACAAGTGGTGGATGAAATACTCAGTGCTGGAAAACCTTGCTATAATATTCAGAGGTCTGTTGCACCCTTAATTTCCAAATAAGTGTACTTCTGTCCTTTTGTCTGGCCTGTCTGTCTCATACCACAGTCTCCTTCAGTCCTTTAGCCATTCAGAACATCATGTGGAGTCTAATTAAATTAGGCCCCAGCAAGTTCCAGTCCGGAATTAACACAAATGTAATTGAACAGAATCGAATTAGGCAAAGCAGTCAGATATGTAAGTGAGACGCGCAGCAGCAGAATGCGGACTGTCAGAATGAGCCGCACTTTAATTAGGCCCATTGTCAGGATACTCTCTGAGTACGAAAGCTTAGGTGGGAGGAGAAGGGGATGAAGACCATTTAGATCCAGTCAGACCAGTGAAAAAAGTGCACTGGGCACGCTAAGATGCTAGGAACACATTCTCATGGGGAGCTGGAGGCAAAGGGAGCTCAGTGGAATCCTGCCCACAGCACTGCTGCCTACTGAAGTCACTGCCTCTGTGCACCCCCCCACTCATTGCCTTGCTGCCTCTTTAAACACTGCAGCCTTCGACTCATAAGTCATACAATAACTAGTGCTAAAACACCCCCTTACCAACTTTTTTAAAAGTCCAATGTTGCCAGTCAACAAAACAAATGGTAGTGTCGGAAAGGCTCTGTGCTATCCCCACTCATTAAATAACTAGTATGCACATTCAAAATGGATGGAAAAGCATAGGAGGGAAGCACGTTTCTGTAGCCAGAGGTCTTCACACTAGAGGAAATTATCCTTTACAGCACTTCTGGGCCATCTAAGGCAAGTAAGCATTGCTAATTCCAAATTATATTGAGAGCTGGGGATGGAAACTTCAGCAGACAGTGCAGCTACATTAAGGTCAGCTGTAGCATGCCACTCAGTTGTATCCAAACTCATGCTTGCAGGTGTCCTGGGTTGGTGTTTAAAAGCCAAAGAGACCCAATAGGAGCTGACAACCTCCACGGTTAGCCTTTCCACATTCCTGTGAGTTTCATAACCCATAAACCCCAAAGAAGGCTTGCTCAAAACAGTGAAGGGCGCTAACATATTGCAGGTAATTCTGAGTGCTACACGTTCAGCACAGGGTACGTTCAGATGGCAAGATGTCATCAGCTAACTTGGTAGTTTTGAGCTCACCATTCAAGCCATTCAGGTTTTGGTTACCATGGCAACCTCTGCGTGGTCACAGTCGGTGATTTCTTTCTTCTGCAAAGAGACTGATGATGGAGCACCAACGAAGCTTTAAATTACACTGGATTCAAACACAAAACAATAGTAAATAATAACAGTAGTATTACAATGACAAAGGAGTACTGTTTGAACACACAAATTCCCTTGAGCAGAATGGGAAAAGTGAAAAAACAAGATAATTTCATAGAAAATGTATTTATTTACTTACATACTTTATTTAAATTGTAGTATTACAAGTAATCTTTTTTGTTGGTTTTAATTACTAAAATGGTCCTTAAAAGCCTTATCATCTTATTATGCTCAGTGACTCCTGTAAAATTAATTTTCTGAAGGAACTGTACTATTTGTTTGCACTTCTATGTAAAGCACTGCCTGTCTTCTTAAAGCCAGTCAAAAGGATAATCCTGACGTTTGTTTCCATTTCCTGACTCTTGCTTTCAATTATGATGAAACAAATGTGACTGGTTAGACTACGCCATCTATTGACACATCATTTACACTCAAATAACAGAGTTTATTTCTAATCAATAAAATATTTAGTGCTTTGTACATCTGTCACCTGTTCAGGAAGTAATCTAGTAAGTGTCACTTTGGCGTTACCTGGACATCCATTTTTTGTCTTGTGACAAGCCATTACGTGATTGCAATGGATATTCACTCATTGTTTTTGGCGCTTGGAGCTGTGCTGAAAACGATATGTTAGCAAATTGTCTTTGTCAGTTAATAACTGGCGAGCCCCAAATTTAACATGCACAAATTTGCATGCATAAAACACATTTAGAGTGTTTCGCCAGGGAAGGGCCACCATACAAAAAGCTACAAGTTCAGCTAATGGAGCAGGGAGCATAATGACCTATATAAAACAAAATACACAACATTGTAGTTTTCAGTGGCATAAACAGGCATGTGCCAAGCCATGCCTGTGCCACATAAATCCGCAGCTGGTACACCCCATTAGAATCACAAAAAGATTAATAAATTAATTGGAAATAAGGAATGAAATTACGTCCGTCCATCCATCCATCCATCCATCCATCCATCCATTTTTCTGTGCTTTATCCTCTGCAGGGCATCAGGTGCCATGGAGTGTGTTTCAGGCAGCCTAGCGCATTCTGTACAGGGTGCCGTTACATCATATGGCATGACCTTACCCACACATACACACACTTAAGATAATTCAGGTTGTCCAGTTCACATAACTTGTTCGCCTTTGGACTGTAGGTGTGCCCAGAGGTTTCCCTCTGCAAGCACATGAAGAACACGTACGCAAACCATGCACACAGTACTCACAGCTGGGCTTGCGATCAATGAATAATGCAGGAGGTGCAGCACAGCACAGCATCAGATGACAAGTGGACCCATTACAAAAAAATACACACACACGTGCACACACTAATGCGTGCACGCACACACACACACACACACACACACATATATATATATATATATAGCAATGAAAATAATTTAGCAATTCACTGAGTAGAGCTTAAATGTTCTTTCTCTTCCTGAGCTGATCAAATTTTATATGAGCTTCTTGATCACCAATCAGAATTATTTACCCCATATAGGGAGCAGCGTTTGTATTGTTACTGATATTGTTAACAGGCTTTGGCATGGAAGTTACATAGCTTGTTTAGTTCATTTCATAGAAATGTAAACACATAAACCTGGCCTTACAATAAATTTCAATGATAACTGCTGTTTTCTTTAAAATGGTGAGCACTGAGGGACACAAATGTAGCTATGGTACCCAGATCACACAGGTAAATGGGCCCTTCCATGTCATACAGTGCATAGTTTGGAGAACTGGCTTCAGTTTACATCCCAGGGTCACTGCTGTTGTATGCTGTGAAAAGAGAGCTGACATATGAACAAGAAACACCATAAAGCTATTGGGGAGCTTTTCTGGACAAAAATGTTGCTCAGCTAAGCCATTGTCACATGGATGACAGAGCATTTAGCATTCATACTGCACATGTGTGAAGGACATCACACGTGTCACCTGACACACTGCCTTTCCATTAGACAATAAAAGGCTTTCAGAGGAACAGTTGTGCTCGAACTCCAGCTGTTTTCCTTTGTAACACAAAGGCAGCCACCAATATGGCCCCTATGGCATAAAGTGTCTGTATTTAGAGAGTAAATGCCAGTTTACACCACACTGGTGTCAATAGTGTGGTGTAGTAGCGTCTCTCGCTTCTCATTACTTTAAGAGGTGGCTAGAGCTGGCAAGAAGTCCATTAAACAAGGCAAACTTGGCACAGCTAACTTGCCCCAAAAGAGCTGTCATGGAAATGTCAGGCACTTGTGAGGAGGGTAAGGCTTCTTGCCTGAAGACATAGTCAAAGTGGGAATTCCCACTTCCCCAATGTGCCTTCTCACCTCAAGATTTTTTCCAACACCCTTCCTGCTTGGCTTGCAGTGACAACACCCATATGACAGCACGGCACAAGTAGAGAGAGCGGGGGGGTCAGGGGGGCACGAGAAGTGGAATCCTCAGAGGGCAAATGTGTTCGGCAGGAGTACAGTGACAAATAAAGTCCGCATCTCCGAATCTCATTTCATCACATCAAAGGACAAGGACTGCAGAGGTAATACTTGGGCCGTGGCTTGCCAGGCCATGGGGTTTTATTGCTCTGCCGTGATGTGGTTATTGTGTTAACCTCTGGCGCCCCCCCACTTTGCCCTGTCATCTCTCCTTAATACTCAGGGGGATGTCTTATCACACAATCCACTATCTGCTGCTCCTAGCAGCGTCTGGCCGTCTGTGCTGATGTGACCTATGTGCAGCCTCGCCCAGGCCTGCACTCTTTAGCTCACACACTTGCTTCCACAGAACTCGCAGCAGTGTGTGTCTACACCACGTGCACTGTAACACACAGTACCTCACCCCTCCCTCTACAGTCTGCACAGGAGCAATGTGCTTGTCTCGACTGCCTGCATTTGATAGTCTGCCAGCCTTGCAATTTGCTGGCTGCTCCTAAAAGGCCTTGCTCAGACTGGCTATGGAAGAACACACGGACAGCAGCATTCTTTGTAAACCACCAAAGATAAATGGAGCTGAATTGTCAGGGAACAATCAAATTAATGCAATTATTTGGACAAGCATATTTTTGAATTTAAATGAATTCTAATTTTTACACAACAATTTTTTTGAGGTTTTGACAAAAAAAAAAAATGGAGAAGCATTTATAAATGTTACTGTTTGGACTTCCTATTGCATTTCCGTAGCACATGATACATCAGGACCTCTCCCTCATCTTCACAAACACAGTCGAGCAAGTCCAACTATTACACATCTGTGATGTTCACTCTATTTTGACATTATTTTAGCATTGTTAGCACACAGCTTAAAACAAACATTGTCCACCATTAAGGGAGTGGATTACCCATAGCAGCTGCTAACAGGTGCAGACACCATCGAAAGTACCCAGAGTCTGTAACGTAGCTCCCTCCAGCATGCAGCTACACTAGGTGCCAGTGGGTTATGATTTATGTGTCAGCTTCCACCCGAAGACAGCATGGACAAAGAAATGTCAGAAGCTCTTCGCTGAGATGCCTACTGCACAGACACACACAGACACACACACACGCAAGGAAACCGCTCAGACTAAATTCAAAGCATTGGTGTCCAAGCAGTGCCCTTGATCAAACAAAAACAGAGAGGTATAACTGAATAAATTCTCAAACACCCTCAAACAAACATACATAGATACACATTTACAGCTGTCCACATTGTCAATACAGGTGTTCAGCACAGGGGTTTGGGCAAAATAGAAACATATGTACTGTTTTTCTAAAAAAAACATTATATATGAGGTACATACAGAAAACCATTAAAATGACACACCTCCTTTAACAAAGCAATGTGGGGGGCATTATTGTCCTTGGATAGGTGGCTTTAAAAGCTCCACAACAATTCAGATTAATGAAATGGGTGAAGGAAAACTCACATTAACTACAGGTGCTCTTCTGCAGCCGTGGAGCTAAAACAGTAGGCCCACCACCCCCAGTGACGTTACTGAGACAGTAAGACAGCCCACCACCCCCAGTGACGTTACTGAGACAGTAAGACAGCCCACCACCCCCAGTGATGTTACTGAGACAGTAAGACAGCCCACCACCCCCAGTGATGTTATTGAGACAGTAAGACAGCCCACCACCCCCAGTGACATTACTGAGACAGTAAGACAGCCCACCACCCCCGGTGACATTACGGAGACAGTAAGACAGCCCACCCCCCCCAGGGAGGTGAGTGAGACAGTAAGACAGCCCCCCCCCCCCCGG
>JABJVR010001307.1:0-56753 GCA_025773905.1 Chitala chitala
ACACACACACACACACAGAGACACAGACTATGGTGAAGGCGACACAGTACAGCGGTTACAAATTTTTTTTTTTTCTTCCCCAAATGAAATGAAAACAAGCATTTGACTTGCATAAAACCTGTCGTCTCAAATGTACTTTTCCAGCACTTATAACCACTGCTGTTTCACAGCCTTGTTTAGTTGTAAAGCAGGGGTGGGCAATCATGGTCCTCGAGGGCCGCAGTGTGTGCAGGTTTTTGTTTCAGCCAATTCAGTTTAATTTGAACACTACCTTAGATATCAGTGATGTCATTGCGTGTCTTCATTCTTAATCCTGTGCATCTGTCTGTGCTTAGTTGTCTTAATTTATGGAGAAATTAAGTTAGACATAAGAAAGGTAAAAGGTGCCAGTGACTGTTAAACATTAAGTAATCACTATGTTTTATGTCATGCTTTTTAAATTCTTAAGAAAAAAAAAAAATCTTGGTGAGAATTTCTGGATTGACCCAGTACTGATATGAAAAATGTGAATAACATTTAATTTATATTAAGGTTCAACTAAATTCGGAAATTGGCAGAAAAAACCTGCACCCACTGCAGCCCTCCAGGAGCGTGATTGCCCACCCCTGTTCTGAAGTATAGCCAGCTACAACTGATAAAACGCTTCAGAATAAAAGACTCCCCGCCCAGTATCCAGAAAAGTTGTACAATCTCTGTTCCACTAGGGGGCAATATAGTAATTCCAGTTTTCTAACTTGGTATAACGTGACCCATCTGAGAGTTGCTCACACCTCCGTATAGTGAAAGGTTGTGTGTTTATATACAGAATATTATTGCCACTATGGGCCACACTCTCAGTGCCTTCATGTTCTTGTATCAGCTGTTTGTAGAGAAAGTGGGTGTTAATTGTGTGCCAACTCTCCCCACAGATGTGATCTGGGTGATCCTGACTGTGGAAGTGGGCGGGCTCCTGGGGGTCACGCAGCAGCTCTCCTCATTTGAGACGGAGTTCAACACACAGCCACACCGCAATGTGGAGGGTGACTTTAACCCATTTGCCTCACCGCAGAAGAACAAGCACGTGCCCGATGACGCAGGCCTCAAAGGCCCTGGGGTACCCTGGGAGGGCCACCCCGACCGGATCCAGCAGGATCAAAATGGACTGTCACACAGCTCTGTAAATATAACGCCAAACAGTCTCCAGAACAACCTGTCGGTAGTGACGTACAGTCAGGTAGGTATACGGGCCCTGTGGCCTGATGTCAGGGTGCTGTTGTACAGCCCCCTCAGTAAATCGCTGTCCTCTCTGCTTGCAGTTAGTGTCCCATGATTTCTTGAGCTGTGATTTCAACATTTACTGGCATTTTCCTCCCCACCCTAAATGAGCACATGTTCATTAACTTTACTTATTTATAGAGCTGAAGAATAATGGAAAACGGAGGACTAACACCTGTTACCTACGTTGGCACTTCATGTGTCTCAGATTATAACCAAACCGGTCTGAGTTATTTATGATGCGTTTTTGCCACTTTGTGCTGTTGAAATTTTCGTTTGTGTTGCTTTGGTTTTAGAGGTGTAAAACCAGGGTGCATATTGCCAGAGGGATGGGAGTGGGGATTCCTCAGTTTCTGCTTTGAAACACCTGCTCTGGTCATTTATTTTAAATTTTTGGCGGGGATGCATTTTACCCTAAACTGAATAAATGCTGTGCATGGGAAGACGGGATTGAGTTTCATGTTAGCCAATCAGAAAAGCATTGCCTATATTTAACCCTTTGTTGCCATTAAGTACAGTTTGTATTAGTGTTACAGACGCAATACCACTGAATGTCCCACAATTTATTTAAACCAGGAGTCCTGCAAACGCCTCCAGTGTGTCAGGTGATTCCTCCACCCATGCCACCCACCACGAGTCTGCATAGCAGCTGCTGAGACATACAGATGGCACCAGTTACTGTGTATAGTAGTCAGCATTGTAGTCCTGTGGAAAAAAACAGTGTAAAGTTCCCGACAATACATTTCCTGTTCCCAACAACAGATCGTCTTGCTGGGCTGCTCTAAAGAAAAAAGAATATTTTAAAGAATATTTTCTGTAGCTTTAGCATAGTTTGTGAATATTCTCTGTGTTTCACCAGCACAAATTAAGTGTTACTCCACAGACCAGAGCTGTGTAGTCCTGTTTTGGACTGGGACTGGTTTGGTTAAAATCAGAGGCATATGGGGTGCCAACTTTACACTGTAACTATGTAAACAAAGTTTTACATCTCAATTAAAACAGCACAAAGGAAAATTTCAGTGGCACAAACGGTTGGGACTGGCTTAGTCAGAATGTAAGGCACATGGAGTTCTAACCTAATGCAGGTAGGTCTGGTTCATTGTAAATAGAATATCATAGATATCCTTGCATTGTGTTTTAATGTTTTTTTTTTTTTTTTTAACTCAACCGGGATATATTTAGCTTTAGTGTTAAGAGAAAGTGCGATTTTATTAACCAATTAATGTAGCCACGAAAAATAGATAAAACAGACCTTATTAATAAAATATAACATTTCGGACACCTGCCCAAGTTTAAACCTGCCTACAAAATATCCATTGAATGTCACACAGTTACAATCTTTTAATTCTTATATTATGAAGTTAATTCATGTTTTACAATATGACAATTTAGGTGGATATCTGCAGCATACATTTGTTGGATGTGACTCTTTGAAGGGGTTCAGATCAGAGGGCTTGGCTTTAATGGGCTTGGCTTTAATAGGCACTGCCCTGGCTTGCTTCTGGCTACAGTTTGGTGTTAATCAGATCTCCCTGTGGTAATGTATCCATGATTAATTGTAGCGAGTGGTAGTGGTTTAGTGGTTGATTTGTCTTGCCTGCCTCCCAGTTTGGTTTTGTCCCTCTAATACAGACTGGGCCCACACATACATTGAATACATTTGGGGGGGCGGACTGATCGGGGGTATACCATCAAACTGCTTACCACTCCTACGAGTTCTGGTGTCGTATGCTGAATGGACAAACCTACGAGTTCTGGTGTTGTATGCTGAATGGACAAACCTACGAGTTCTGGTATCGTATGCTGAATGGACAAACCTACGAGTTCTAGTGTCGTATGCTGAATGGACAAACCTAGCCTGGCACAACCACACCTGCTTCCAGGAATGCCCCAGTTTCGCAGCCCACTTGTGATTCCAAAATATACCATGGCAAGAGCCAGCTATCTGTATCTTGATTATAGAGGCATACATAGACTTGTTTTAGAAGGAAATTGGTTTTAAATTAGTATTGATTTTATTTTTTCTTTCAAGTGCCACTCCTTAGCATGTACATCTTCTAGCTATTGTGCAAGTTTATAAGGAACTAGTAGGCCTATAATTGACTGGAATTTGTACTATACACAAATTGTTCTGAAATTTATCAACTAGGCTACTGGACTGTCATATACAGAAAATCAACAGGCTAAAATCGAAGTCTAACAAAAGTTAATATTTAATAAGGAAGGCTTATAATGACCTTTACAATGATATTTGGAAATAGTGTTACGTTGTATTGCCAATTACATTTGATTTGTGAATGTTGGCGCTGTATTCAGTGCCCAAGATTAGCACGGTATTGTTACTGGAGGGGTGGTGGGGACTTGCTTTTCTTCTCTAATCAGCTCTTGCTTTTTGGTTCACAGGGTATTCATGGACCCTACCCTTTCGGAGAGTCTTAAGTCATGGCCCTGCCCAGGGCCTGGATGTGCTGCGTTCGCCAGTCCCTGGGCTCACCTCACATAGGGAGGCGATGGGAGCGCAGCCCACAGTTTAATACTGACACTTGACGGATCCCCCTTCCTCTCCTGACAGCATCATCAATGCCCGCCCAAGACGAGGCGTACTTGATACACAGTCCGGTCGATGTCAGACACCCAGCGCTGGCGAGTGCATGTGTGAATGCTTAAAAAAAAGAAAAGAGTGCTCTTTTAAAATAAATGGAATACAGAACCTTTTTTTTTTTCTTTTTATGTCCTATGGTTTTTTTTTTTTTTTTTTTTTCTTCTCTTGTCCGACACGAAGTAGAAATTAGTGCGGGGCAAGACAAATTTGTCTGTGTGTAGGATGAGTGATGAGGAGACAAAAGCCATTGGAAAAAGTTAGTTTTGGCTGTTGAGCGACTATGACTTTTTGAATTAATGTTTAAATGTTTTTCAATATTATAATTTTTTTCCAGTTTTTATAACAATGTTATGGTGTGTACTTTTTGGGGCATGTTCCAACTTCAAATTAAAATGAAGGACTTGAAGGTTACTGACAACAGTCTAGTAGGCACTTCACCTATCGGAAGTAAACGCCAGCTGACACGGTCTCTGCTAGCTAGAAATGCCTAGAAACGATAATGGAAGCAATTGGACTGCAATACGGCTGTTATCCAGCAGAGGGAGCAGACAGTCCACTAACCCTCAAGCAGTGTGTGTTCAACAGCGAGGTTATTCGATGCCTTTGTCATCTTTGGCTGTAGAAAGAAGTTAAAGTGTTGTGTGATGTATTTTTTCACAGTGGTGCTGATGCCTTAAATTTTTTTGTCTGATGGGGTTTCGTGTGTGTGTGTGTGTGTGTGTGTGTGTGTGTAAAAAGGCAGCAACAAGGTCACTGAGCAAGAGGTTTTTGCCCTTAATACGATCATCGGTTGGCCAGCTTGACGTTTGTTGACTTCCACTGAGGGATATTCAGCCAAAGTAGAGGACTGCCCTGTTCCCCCTGATGTGTAGCAGGTTTTGCCATGTGGTATAGTGTAGTGTGCTTTGCTTATGCAAGCTGCTCAGAGATAAGCTTTCTAGAAGACAGAAAGTTCAGATTACGCAAACATTGTGCTAACCTGGTTTGGTGACTGGTCTGCAAATGATAAAACTCAGGCACAGAGATCTATGCACATGATATGTGCACTTCAGAGGAAATGCTTTTAAGTGGAAAAATGCAAACTGTCCAAAGCTGTTTGCACATTTTAATTCTGATCACTCATTTGAAAACACTATTAAAAACCACTCTATAGCTTTATATTTATTTGTGTAGTTCTTTATTTAAAAATGGACAGTTTGACACAACTTTTTATTGATGCCGTTTTTAATATTCATCTTTTGTCCATCACTGCTTTTTTTTCCTTCAGCTGAAAGCTTTAATTATTGCAGTAATAATTGATTGGAGAGTATAATGACTGTGTGCACTGATGCTGTCTGAAAAGAGATGCAGTATCTGCAGGTGACAGCCTGCATCTCTGCCCTGGATGTCTGCTTTGTCTTCTAGTGTGGCTTTTGTGAACTGTGTCCGTCAACCTGCTGTACTTTTTAACAGATGTTTTTCATCAGACCACAAATTTCATTTGTCCCAAAAGGTATACACTATTTTGCTTTTTCCTTTCTGTCCTTTCCGTCTTTCTGGTTGAGTGATGGAATATATATTTTTTTTTGTGCAAATGGTTTTGGATTACTCTGGATGGTGTTTCTTTTTCCTCTGTAATTTGGGTGTGTGTAGTTTTGCGTGGGGTAGCGTGAAGACTGGAGGAGTACAGAGTCTGTGTAGAGTCCTATAATAGCACATTGAAGCGTTGAGGAAGAACCCTAAAAACAAAAATTGAAGCCTTTTACCTGTATGTAAAATAAATGAGCATTTCTATGATTAAATTAACACTGAAAAACAAGTGATTTTTGCCTGTCTGCAGTAATTTTATGCTTTTCATCCTTAGGTGGTGTCAGTTTTTTATGCTTTTTTTAATATATGTTACATCCTAAAATAAGAAATGTTTGGCACCATAATGATTAGGTGATGGATCTGAAATTAGTTAGAATCTGTTTCACAAAGTCAGAGTACAATTAGTAATATAACCTTAGCAGTTGAATGTCCAAATTACTCATGATAAGTGGGAGGTATTCATACATAGTGGGGCCACAGCTGTAAGTGTGGGTTACCAATGCAAAGTGTAAATTTAAATGGGGGTCGGCCTTGTCAGTGTCTGGGACCCAAACCTTCCCAGTTACCAGCTTTGTTCATCCGGTGCAATAAATACCCTTAATTGATTTAATATTGTTATGGTGTGCTTAAAATAAAAATGTAACGCCTTGTTTATTTTACTTTCTAACATAAACAGCATACTTGTCTTGCACCACAGTTTATATAGAAATATTTGGTTTATTATTTTCAGCAATTGTACCTGCTTTGTACAGATGTATAGTAAGGGGTGTCAGCAGAAATTTTTCAATGGGGTGGCCAATAATTTTCATGGGGTGACACAAACATAAAGACATAATGCCAAGTCAGGCCTGACAAACCCTGATGTAAACATTTCTCTAGGGAAAAAATTATGCATATCAATGTTAAAAATGTTATGATAGATAGATAGAAATACTTTATTCATCCCAAACTGAGAAATTCCACTGTTGCAGCAGCAATTTACAGGTACTCAACATAAACATAAATCTCACAAGGAAAAGAGAACAATATAAAAAATTATTTAAAAAGATAGAGGAATATATAAATTATATACAATATACAATAAGTGTGCTAATTTAAAGAGAGACCTGTGTACAAATATTGCCAGTTCAAACAGTCAGTCCAGAGTGTTATCTGACACACAAAGATGTGTTGTACAGACTTATAGCATGAGGAATTTTATATACAAAAAACAATATACAATAAGTGTGCAATTTAAAAAGAGAACCTGTGTGCAAATATTGCCAGTTCAAACAGTCAGTCCAAGGTGTTATCTGACACACAAAGATGATGTGTTGTACAGAGTTGTAGCATGAGGCAGGAAGGATTTCCTGTAGCAGTTCTTAAGACAACGAATCTGTCTGAGCCTTTTGCAGAAGGTGCTCCATTGTCTGTCCAGCACAGGATGGAGAGGGTGGTCAGGGTTGTAAGCCATTACACTACATATACTTGCGCTACAATATATAAATACGTTGAGTCAGGCTAAACCGTTTTTTTCTGTCATATACTTTACACATAACAAAAGCCTTATCTGAATTCTTGGAGTATCTGATGCTTAAATGATGTAATGGCTGTTACTGTACTAATTCACGTTGTGACATCAAATCCATATTTTCTCTCTACAGTTTTGCAAGGCGTGCACCAGCAATTACGCCTTTGTTCAGTGTACGGCTGAAGTAACTAAAGGCGAAGGTGCGTAATCCAAAACCCGGCTATAATAAGCATGAACTGTAAACTGGAAATCTCTAAAAACGCACAGGCCTCAATACATATCATAATTATAAGCTAAAGTTCGTGTTGGTCTTGCATCACATTTCACACTGAAATGTTTTGTTTATTTTTCCAGTAATTGTATCTTGAATGCAGACAAGACCGGGGATAACCGGTGTTGTCTTTCGTTTCGGGTTTTTTTTTTTCTTCATTGTTTTTAATTTATTTGACATGTTTTAGCAGTTGAGGTGCAACTTGAACTCATTAGAATAGCGCTATCTTTGACGTTTATAAAAGTGTGTGTATAGAAAACTGTGACGTGCAAATACAGTACTTCGGACTGAGCGTGTCGTCCCAAATTTACGGGTTTTATCGTGTCCCAAACAACTAGACCATTTAAATCCTAAATAAATCCTAATGAATGTCACAAACAGCGAATTTACATATTACCCTATTTTTTTATTATTATTGTACCCGGGGAAAAATCTACACACAAAGTTAAAATTTGTATTTTTTTTTCAAATGTTTTCATTGTTATAAATTTGTGGACACTACAGTTATTATAATTCAGCCTATTTTAAATTTTTACAAATATTTTTTTTACAAAATTTATGTCTGTGGTTGGTTGGCGCCCTGCCCGGGGGGTCCCCTGCCCTGCGCCCTATGTGTCTTGGGATGGGTTCCAGACTTTCCCGCGACCCTCACCAGGAATAAGCTGTATAGAAGATAACTGATTGACTGACAAAATTTATGTTCAACTACACTTTTTAATACATTTACGTTTATTACACGTAAGCATAATCTGTAAACATTAATTGAATTCAGTTGATTCTTAAGTGTAGTAAATTATTAACTGGAGCGTCTTGCTTAATTATGATACCTCCTATTTAGTTTGTCAGTGTAATAGGTTTACAAATTGTTATTTCCGTTCTTAAAAATGAACCATAATTAAGCCTGAACATTGTGTGTACGATTTCTCATTTTATGTTTTAACCCTTGCTGTAAATGTACACAGGTGTGACAGCCCAGCATAAGTGTACCACCCATCCACTTTGCGCCAGGTTTTGACGGGAGCGTGCCTATACACTGAACTGGACGAGCGGTTTGTGGCGACGCATCAAACGAAAGAAGAATTTTTTTAAGTGTGTAGCGTTTTTTATTTTTAAGTACGAGCGTTTGCGCTATGTTTGTAGCTTCGTCTTACTCTTACTATATATACATCGTTTATGAAACTCTGCAAACAGGGTAATCAGCAGCCTTTCTGATGAAACGCAAATAAAAAAGAAATGCAAATAAAAATCAAGCAAGCAAAGGTTTGTGCTGACAAAGTGACTATATCTGAGAAATGTTTAATTGCATTACCTACGCACATTTACATGCTCCTTGGAGCTGAATCACTTGTGTCAACAGTGGTGAAATCCCATTCACGTATATAGAAAGGAAAAATAATTTTATCTGACAGAATGCCCCATTGATAAAATGAAGGTAAATTTAAGCATGAAATAGTGAGCGTATTTGGCAACATTTTAATCAATTAATCGGTTTTTATTTGCGTAGGTATCTGATATTAGTAGGTATTTAATTAAATGATTAGGTATGCGCTATAAAAAAATGTTTTATCGGTATTTGCTGATCAATTCTGAAAACAATCCATGTTAAGATGTTATGCTATTTTAGAGTGCAAGGTGGCTCAGTAGTTAGCACCGTTGCCTTGCACTTCCACAGGTTGAGGCTCAAATCGTGTGTGTGTGTGTGTGTGTGTGTGTGTGTGTTGGCATCTTATCCATGCTGTCTGCTAGCTTGTGCCTAAGGTCCAGGGGACCCCACACAAGAGTATGGAAAATAGAAGGATGTTTTGCATTGTTTTAATTGAAGGCCCCTGTCAGTTACTCGCCCTTGGAATCATCATACTTTTCCACCCCTGTACGGCACCCCTGCTAAAAGACATGAATGGATAACATTAAATTGCCAGCACGCAGTTATGAGTTTTCACGTATTGGTGTCACAAAATGAGCTAAACATAGAGGGTTTCTGCTGCCCTCTGCTGCTTATTTACTGTAGCTGCTCCATACGTGAACATAGTCACACACATCTACCATCTCCAGGTAATGTGATTTCTTTTGATTTAGTGTTCTGAAGTAAATTGTCAAAAGCGAATAATGCTCGCTTAGATGATAGAAGTTGCTAAGAATGTGTGTGTGTGTGTGTGTCTTCCACTCCCCAATGCATGCTTCTGATGTCAGAGCAGATCTCTAGGAATCCTGCACAGTTCCAGACATCCTTAGCACTTCCCATCTGTGAATAGATGAGGCCCTTGGTGTTTCCTGGTTGGGGCTGTACATCGTTCAGCTCATCCGCACATGGACAGTCAGCAGGAGTGTGCCTAAACTATGCATGGCTGCTGCTGAAGATTCACCTGCAGAACAGCAGCTTTGAACTGCGTGAACATTTATCAGGTCCTCTCCCTGCTGCTGTTCGTACTAAATGAAACCTTCAGAGCTGTTAATTCACATCTGCTAACATTAATTAATAATGCAGTGGGTAGGTTTTGCTCGACCCTGTGCTGTTTTTTGTTGCTCTGTCTCAGTGCAGGTAAATCCCATTACACTGCTCTTCCAAAAACATGAACAGGCATGTGCTGAATAGCACAGTAAATATGCTATCTGATTCAGTACACATTAGTTTTATTTACTGTTCATTATTTCATCAGTGAATGTCTGGGCAAAAAATACAACACAGTTTATCCATTATATGTGTTAGAGAAAATTTTGCATTTATAAATTCAGCATTATTCTGCACTTGAGTTTTTATTTAAGCAGATATGAGTCAAATACTAGCATTCTCAGTCATCTGTCATGCTGAATTTGGAGAGTTTGTATGTGCATTTATGTACTTTGATGCTACTGTTAAAATTATTGCCACGCCACATTTTCCTGAATTTTGAACACCTCAGTAGGAGCTAGCAGTTATACATAATATAGTATTTTAATTTATATATATATATTTTTTAGCAATTAAGGTTAAAGTAATGTTCCTATAAAATAAGACACAACTGAAATGCCAAGAGCAAAAATTATAGCCCCCTAATCACACAGGTCACAAACCAAGAAAAGGTCACCTCATAAAACAACGGTTAGGTGCAGCATTGTGAAAGGGTTACTTCACAGCCATACCCCTAGGTGAAAGAGACAATGTCTTAGTTCACAAGGTGACCAACTACCACTGTGTTTGTTTGAGTTTTAAAGGGTGGGGAACAATTCTCAACCCCCTCCCCCTTTCCCACCCCAAGAGTTCCTCGGTTCAGCAGTAATTAGTACAGTGTGCACTCCCCCCAAGGGCTGGGAATGGGCTATGGTTGCTTTGACGACAGTCTGTTTGTTAAAGGGCTTTTCTATTTAAGTAGAGGTGCAGGGTGAGGCCACAGGCCTTCAGGGAAAGCAGCCAAGTTCCACAGCTCCGAGGCCATTCAAGTGGAAGGGCAGAGGCAGAGGAGACCAGACCTGTGTTTACCTGTCTCACATTGTCCTAGTGAAAGTAGCTGTGTGTGTGTGTGTGCATGTGTCTGAACGTAACCTTCAAAGGCCCCTCTGCACCAGATTACAGAATTTCAAGTTAGAAGGATCTTAACAGCTATCAGCAGCTTGGTCATGCAGCAACCACTGGCCTTTGCATTCATCAGTGGCACGATTTATAAAGGAGAGTCTCCACTGCTTTTTCTATGAAAACGCAAATATAGGAGGGCTTTATGGCATTATTCTGAGATCTGCTGCATAATCTTTTGTCCGTTTTGATGGAATGTATTTCCAACAGTAGACTGGCTGTCTGGTACACTGGGATAAGGCCTGGTGGGCTGACTGCACAACTGATGGTAACGGCTAGCATTGCAGTTATAACGGCGTAGTTTAAGACCTTATTGTGTTAAAGCTGTTACGAAATAAAATGTTGATGCTGGCATAAGACTAGTATAAAACAGTCATAAGAGCCCGTGTTTAAAATATGACATAACTTGTAAGTTATATGTATTTTATTCACAATCATATTTAAGTCATATCCAGTCTGTAAATATTCTTTGCTGAAACACTAGCATAGATTTGAAAGTTAATAGCCTTGTATTTAATAATAGTTTTTCATTTTTTCAACATAACCTAATTTTAAAGACAACAATAGGGATGGTTCTTAAGACAGTATATAGGTTTGTTTGTTTTTGTAGTGTCTGTCCCATAAGCTTTGCCATCAATAAGTTTATCCTCAATGACACTGCCAGTTGCCACACACAAAGAGACACATTCATTAGTAACGGAATTTGTATTCATATGCAAATCACTCAACAATCAGTTGCATTTGTAAGATTTGGCATAGTTAACAATAATTCAAAGATCTTAGTCACATTCTGTGTTGAATTTGCATTAAAACCTGCATTTAAGATGTTTTAGTTAAGGGTGTTTCACATGTACAAGGGGTACATTTTGTGTTGAGCTATAGGAAAATCCCTACTTATAATGCAAGTATGTTCACTGTTTACATAGAATACCGTTTCTGTGTATGAAATACCACGGGGGAGGGGGAGGTGGTTGGTAGCAGATTAAATAAAGATTTATGAAATTGGTATGTGGCAATAAGAATCAGAAAAAATAAAGAATGCAAGAGAGGGTGCTAATGAATGCAAGTGAGCATGACTTGAAGCGAGGTTAACACTTTGCATCATAAGTAAATCGTTTTTATAAAGTGGATTCAGAGCCCTCCCAGACTCATTATCCTGTTGTCTAGGCATATTAGCAACATCTAGCACAGCCATGGCTGGTACCATTATTAAAGATTCACTCCAGCAACATTTAAGGGAATCCATTGATCTAGAATCTATAAACACACCGCACAGGTATCACTGTGTGACCACTGATTTCTGATCTGTTATGCATATTGTGGTTGTTGGTAACTGTGACTGAAACAGCCAGAAATTACTAAAGAGGTCCCAGAACTAGCACCACAATTATTCCATCATTTAAATCTGCCTGAATGTCAAACATTAACATTTGGTTTCATTGGATATATCAGTGTGAAGAGCCATTGGGTGCAGTTAAAAAAAAAGATAAAACAAAGTTTCTATAACTACAGTAAGAGGAAAGGAATGAGGTTAACTGCAAATACATTTACATGATTCAATATACATGTTGGTAAATATGGCCCTAGTGCACAGAGGCTGTCAGTATTCCTTTGGCTAGACTGAAAGTTGAAACATGTTAAGACAGGTAACTCAGCAAGCCCTGTTAAAGTCCACTGCTGGACTGAGCCTCTGAGAGAACTATAAAGCTAGCAGTTATGACTGCACAGTTGTGAATCTTAATGAAGGACACAGACTGATAAGCACCCAAACAATTTCCTGCTGCTCTGCAACGCAGCTACGATGGCCTTCTCTGACATCCTGTTAGCTGACTCCTTCAAGACTCTTAGTATGTCAGCCGTGAATTCTATTTTATTTATTTATTTATTTTTACTGACACAATCCGCACACAATCAGAATACACTAATCATACCGCATGTACATCATGTCGTAATGCTAAATTTGTCACCATAAATCAGCATTTACTTTTCTTTTTCGATGTTTAGTTAACCCACGGGTCGCCGCCAGCGTGGGGCCAACACGGGAGAACAAAAGCAGGGAAAAGTTGGGAAAAGCAGACATGCCAAACTGGCCCAGGCAGTGAAGTCGCAGATTACTGAACACCACAAGGATGTCGCAGTGCAAACACGTGCAGGTCAGATCCCAATCGCCCCAATTGCCAACAGGAAAGAGAGTCAGTTTTGGAAGTGATGATTTGAGCAGAGTTAAGCAAACACTGTGTACAAAAGTGTCATAAGACAAATATTTGCACAGGCTTTAACTTTGCATTGTGCAAGTGAACCAGTCAGGAAAAGGAGGTGCCATTTTCAGAGAAAACGTACTCATCCTCACATTATCTGATCTGCGGTTGTTGCACCTGCGACACCTAAAGTTTTCAAAATGAAAACCTGTCAGCACCCTCATACACACACCTTTACTTGAAGAAATTCTAAGAAGGTTAACAGTTTATCTTAGAATAAATGCAGTGGAGATTTATTTAAAGAAAACAACCCAAATATTCCTGTTTGTTTGGACATTTAAACCACACCAGGTACTAAAGATGTACCTGTTAGAGCCTGGATTAAATGGCTTAAACACAATCTTTGTTTTCATTCTTTCTTTGCTTTAATATACAGTCATCTTTTTTACATAAACCTTATGTTAGTGTCTGTTTCCATGTACTTACTCTCTATGTAATTACCCAAAAACACCATGTGAAACAGATTCTACTAACCACAGGACATTTATTCATACTAAAGGCCAATCAATACGACACCATCAGGTAAGTACAAAGTGAGCACTGCAGTGCTCAGAGAACAAAATGCCCCATATGATTCATGCATAAAAAGTGAACTGTCTTTGAAAAGACCATGTCTCACAGAATATTCTACTCAGCTTCTGCTTCAAGCATTTCAAGACTGGACTACTGCAATTCACTTCTGGTTGGCCTCCCAGCCTCTGCTATGTATCCTCTCCAGAGGATACAGAATGCAGCTGCACGTCTCATCTTCAATGTTCCCAAACGGACACGCGTCACTCCCCTGCTCGTCGCGTTACATCGACTTTTGCTCCAGGCATGCATCAAATACAAGACCCTGATGCTGACGTACAAGGCCATCAATGGGACTGCTCCAGGCTACCTCCGGTCCCGAATCAAGAACGAACTACTGCCCCCTCCCATTCATTGCGGTCTGCTAATGGGAAGAGACAGGTTTCACCCATCCTAAAAACTGGTAAACCTAGGTTCTTCTCTTCACTGGCGCCTATATGGTGGAAGAACTTCCACTTGCTTTGAGGATTTCATCGTTGCTGTCCACATTCCACAAGCATCTAAAGACACATCTCTTCAGGGAGCACCTTAGGACTTAAAACCTGAAATCTTTGCTTCCATTCACTCCATTGTACCAATAGTGTTGTTTGTTTGTAAATGTTTTTCTAGTTAATTCCAGACCTACATTTTATATGCTTATGCTGTACTTGTATGCCTTTGAGACAACTGCTTGACTTAATCATGTGTACTTTGATGATAGGACAGCACTTACTATTAGTTAGATTCTCTGATACTGTTTGACCTCGTTTGTGACATGCACGTGTACTATCGATTGTAAGTTGCTTTGGATAAAGGCATCTGCTAAATGAATAAAATGAATAAAATGTAAAAATGTAAATGAAAAACATAAGAAATTATATAATGAGTTTGTGTCATGATGGACCAGGACAGAGTACACAAGGCAGATATATGTACAGAGAGCTTTAATAAATAAAAATAGAACAACATACAGGGGGTGGGGGGCACAGTGGCTCAGTGCCTAGCATTATTGCTTTACACCTCCAGGGCTGGGGGCTCAAATCCCACCTCTGTCCTGTTTGCATGCTCTCCCTGCTTCAACTGGGTACCCTGGTTTCCTTTCCCAAATCTGACTGGAATTTTCAAATACAGGTCAGTGTCCTGCATGACTGAGGGTGTGACAATGTACATAAATGCACCCTGTGATGGGACAACACCCCCCCCCCCAAGCTCCCTGGCTCCAGGCTTGCTGTGACTCTACGCAGGACAAGTAGCTTGGAAAATAAGGACAAAATACAAATAAAACTGGTACCTAAAATGGTAAAATGTAACGAGAGCAACATGCAGGGGCAAGTAAAGCAAAGAGAAACTTCAAAAGAACACAAAGCACTACCACTGACACTGCTGCAGAGCATGAGCCCCAGGGAAGAACTAAATGTGATTTTAACAGCGGGCACCCCAACAGTGAGAACACCATGGCCATGGAACAAGCACATCATAGGCAAACTCCTTCTGTTTCATCATTAATGTTCATCATCATGATTTGCCCAATAAGTTTATAGAATTGAGAAAATTCCATCATCAAAGCAATATATAGGAAGGAATAAGATATAATTGTGTATGTTTGTAAATATGTGCGTGCCTATGTACAGCATATGAAAATGAAGACTGAAGCAGATGGCTTTAGTACTGCTTTAACAGCACCTGTTAAAAGTTCTTAGCTAAGCTGCAAACAGTCCCCGTGTTAGTAATTCCAGATCTTGCCGTGACAAAACTGCATATTGGTCCATCTCTTATTGCAAACGGGCAGCCCATAAGTTTTGCCCATTAGCTTTCTCTTCAGCTTTTTAGTTGTATCCACACTCTGTGGTATCCCGATTCATCAGGTGTGTTTTATTTCATAAAGAAAAAAAAATACTGTGTTACTGGTGGAATCACTAAGGCAGACACAAAAAGGCCAGGTGAACTTGGGATGCTTGATTCAGCAAGACCAAATGAACTCATGCTGAATTTAATACAACAGTTTGAAACTTCAACTGAACATCAAAGTAAATTTTTTAGACTTTTTACGACTCCAAAGGTTTCTTGCAGCCCTTGCAACAATAGTTTTTACAGATTTTTTGTGTGTGTCCAATGGGCACAATCTATTTCCCCCCAACATATACCTCTATAGAAATAATGCAAATACATATCGTATGCAATTTTCTATCACTTTACTGGGCTGAAAAATTAAGATCTGTTCAGGGAGGTCTATTCCATCATGATTTTTTTTTCTACATATTGTTCTGCAAAGGACAGTTGTAGCTCATGTAAGATTAAGGCACCTACAATGAGAAAAATATTGAAATTCTGGCTTATGGAGTGCATGAAATTCCTCACTGCCTTGAAAAGTTTTAGATGAAAAATTGGCATATCCACCCATCCATCCACCCATTACCAAACCGCTTATCCTGGAGCCAATGGTCTGGAGCCAATCCCAGGCAGCCTAGTTGCACATGTTAAGGGGGCACCTTGCAAAGGGCACCAACCCAACACAGGGCCAGTCCACCTAACCGGCAAGTGTATGGTGGAAACCAAAGCACTCAGAGGAACCTCATGCAAGAACCAAAAGAACATACACACTCCACACACACAGTGCCAAGAACCAGAGTTGAGAAATGGTAATACTTTGCATAATATGTCATTCTTAACACAGTAACGTCAAACTTTATTTTTGGTTCTGCCAGTTGTTCCTAAGTAGCCGTTTTATTTTTGATGCATTTCACAAACTTCATTAGATCTTACTGAAAATCATGCACTGAAATAAGAGATATTATGATTAAACCCTTGATTTTCAAAATTACAAATAGATTTAAAACAGACTGTGCCTGTACCTGTTAATAAGAGTTAAAACGTTTTGTCTAGATTTAAACCTAACAAGCACAGGCCTAAACAGGCAGCCTGGATTCTGGAATTTCTAAAACTGTACTCTTTGAAATGTAAAGGATATGTAGGAAGGGTTATAATTAGAAATTAGAACTAGTTAAGATTATTAATAGTGTTAAAGCTTGGTTAAGACAAAACATATAAATGACACATTCACATATTATAGTACTTCAATATAAATATGAATACAAGTTAAACAAAAAGAGAGAACAATGGTTAAAAAAGCAGCATGGAATCTGTAGTGTAGCATACAGTTTTTAAAGTAAAAATAAAACGAACAGAATAGTTAAAACAGAAAGAATGTAATTACAGATAACTGTCAGCAGGGGAAGCTAAAGTGGATATACAATTTCCCTTTAAATTCCAGTTAGGAGGAGAAAATGGTGAAGTGCTTAAATAATATTTTTGGTAAAAAATTCATACATTTCCAGATTTAATTTCATGTTTAGTGGTTGTATTTGTGAAGCTGGAAACCATTTTAAATAATCTCTCATACAGAGCATGCAATACTAAAAAAAGAAACCCACACAAAAATCTTTATTGACATGATATGAACCCTCAACTTGTTACTAAATTCATTAGCCAAAATTATGAAAGAGAAAACATTGGATTGGAGGTTCTAATGGTTTAGTGCAGTCATCCATAAAGACACAATGCAATTATTTGAGGAGACAGGGAACACAATGCAGTTATGTGAAGAAGCAGGTGGTAGAGTGCAGTGACTAAATCTGCTTCCTGACATGTTTTGCCCTTCCAGCCTCACCAAAAATGTTCACAGTTAATTTATTTCACCTGTTTCCTATTAACGACCTCTCCCTGTTTAACTGCTGTGTGAACATACACTCACTGTGAAATATTACTGCTTCTTGCTTTAGATGACATTTACCAAACACTGCTGTCACCTTTTGTTTGCTGTTTTCCTCCCAGACATCTCAACCCATCCCAACAACTTTTTCCCTCCCATCCTCATCCTTGTCTCAAACTGACCTGATCAGAACTTTTGCCCAGCTTTTTCGACTTTCTTTTGGCTGTTTTTTGACTGTTGTTGATGGCTCGTTAAAACCTGACCCTGGAAGTGGGTTCCACTCTTTCCTCGTGAGCGCCTCTTTCGTTACACTTCCCCATCGTGCACTCAGGGGTCTTGACACAGCAAATTAATTTCTAAAGTTGTGCTTGTGTCCCAGGTCTTTTTCAAATGACAAACCTGCAATGTTTGTTGTGGTTTTAATAAAACAAACATGTTTAAACAAACGAACTGGGTTTTTTTTTTTTTACCATTTAAAGGTCAGCTGTATACTTTTTCACAATTCATAGGGTCCTCCTCTTTACTTATCTTTAGTACACACATCCTGGATACGCCATTATTGCCATCTACTGGATAGACGTAACACTTTCATTTCATCATATCAAAGCTGGTGTATTTAATGTGAAATGTATAGATTCTACAAAACATACAGTAGAAGGTCTAAGCACCTTTTAATTAAAAATGCATTATTCTGTTGACAATGGCTGCAATTTATTTTTCCACGCATACTGAAGGCTGCATTGTCCAATTTTGTATTCACCAAGAATACTGACTAAGCAACTTCGTGTACCAAATCTGATATATAAATGTAAATTTGTAACCTCCATCTAATGCCAGTGTAAAACAATTGCCTATTCTTTTAAATGTCATAAGTTTTTTTTTGTTTTATTTGTTCTCCTGTTTGTGTATAGCACTTTGGCCAACTGTGTTGTTTTTAAGGTTCTTTATAAATAAAGTTGGATAGGATTAGATTGGAAAACCATAAAGGGGGGAATGTGCTGAAAAAACAAGTCTGATCCGTGGATGCCCCACCTCGCAACTTACAGTACATAAAGGATCTGCTTCTGTCGGCTTGGTACCAGATACCACAGCATACCTTCAGATCTAGTGCAGTCCATGCCACAATGGATCACGGCTGTTTTGGTGGCAAAAGTGGGACCTACTCAACATTAAGCATCATAATGTTATGGCTGATCAGTATAAGTACAAGTGGCCTGGACACAGCCACTGAAACCAGCCCCCAAAGTCCCTTGGAAAACCAACCAGTGAAGGGCAGTCACAGTCAACCAGGTAGCTGAAGATTTAGTGAGCCAGGCTTGGTGTAGGCTCTAAAAGATAACCCTAACCTCTAGCTATGAGTGAGACTAAGGTGATAGTTGAGCTTTAAGATAACGTTAAAACTCAGATTATAGTTAAATTCAGGGTAGGGATAAGGTTAGGGTAAGGGTTATGGTTTGGGCTAAGGCTACGATCAGGTCTTGGATTGATGTTTGGTTTAGAACAAATATTATAATATTTATATCCTTACAAAAAAGATAATCACTGTAGTTGTGAGACATTATGCCAAATGTAGCATTTCCGAAGATTCTGTAGCCCACCAGTATTTTATAATACCCAGAACCTAATATGTGCTCATGTGTAATAACTCATATTTTCAGAAAATTTAGCCAATGATTTAACAATACTGTTTTGGGAATTCTAAGTCCTGGGTTGGCATGCTTGTTCAAACAATGCACTTCAGATGAAGTAAACCATTAATTACTCTGTTATATGTACATACAGTCTGTTGAATGTAATGCTATAATTTAAAATAAATATTCTGCACTGTGGTGTCTCTTATATTGTAATTTAGTATCTCATCTGTAAAACCCACAAGATAAAAAATGCTAATTATAATTTTATGAACTTCTCCCTACCACTGCTATAAAAAAATAATTTTGGCACCAGAAGTTTAAATGACAACAAAGTAGCTGTTATATGCTCTAACTAGGCTGCTCTGTGCTATTGGAATCTTTGGAGAACTGCAGCTTTCAAGCCATTCCATCAGCACATTCTGTTTGTATAAAATAGTAAACCTAATACATAAAGCGATAGAAAGGTATTGTTTGCAAATTACTAGAGTTTTTTAAAAATGCTGTTTTAGAGAGGAAATGATGTCATATATCAGGTTGAGGGTTATTATATATTAGATTTAGGGCATTTTAACATTATCTGTGCTTGCATGCTGCCATGGTAACCATGTAAATTGTAAAATGTAAAAGGCCTGTTCCCTCTTGTTTCAGGTCAAGTTTGATAGACTTGAGAAGCTGATAATGGACAAAACACATTGACAAGGTCTCAGCTCCAGAGCCTAAGCATCATTCTGTGAATACAACCCTTGGACCATTTCCAGATGCAAAAGAACAAGATGAATTTCTTTGGCAAGATTGACTGATTTATATATTTGTATTAGCCTGCATTCAGCTTTAAGAACAGTGAAGTGTTTTTAGATGAAAGAGTTCAGATGAATGAGGGCTGATCAAATACACAGCATTCAGAAATTGACAGGATTCCGGACCTTGTGAGCTTTGTCTGTACGTCATCAAGGCTGCCTTATGCTCCCAAAACCGGTAAAACAAAAATAATTAGCTTCGTTCCTCAAATTAAACTCTTAACAAAAGACCAGGGAGTTGATGTGCCTGTCTCAGTATGTATATGTAATTGTACCACTCAGAGAAGAGAGGATTCAAAGGCATAGCACAACGTTTATTTGTACTGATTATAAAAATTCAAAATCTAGAAACCTGTACAGCGATCACCTACAGGACAGACCTAGTTAGCCCAAGCATGTAGTGGTTTGCTGGGAGCATTTGGCAGAAGCCTTTATTCAGGAGATCTTAGGGACGCAGGAGACATAGAACTTGAATGGATGATGTTCCAGACCTCTATTACTGAGATGGCGGAACGGAGCTATGGCTGTACAGTTGCTTGTGCCTATCATGGCCGTAATCCCCAAACCTGGTGGTGGACACTGGGGATAAAAGGAGCTGTCAGGTTGAAGAAGGATGCTTTTTGAGCTGACGTAGTTTATGTGACTCCATAAGCAGCTGACAAAAACTGGGGGGGGGGGGTAGTGGACTACAGCAATCGAGTTGCAGAACCAAAAAAAACTTGGGTCATGGAAGAGTTTGGCTAGTCCATGGAAAATGACTTTCATTTAGCTTTAAAGAGATTCTGGCAAACTGTCATGTGACTCTGGAAGGGGAGGCAGGGCTTTGCTCATGTTGTTTACAGCAGAGAAGGAGAACGGTCAATGTCAGTGGGGACAAAGTTGAGCAATGGAAGGAGTACTTCAAGTGCTTCCTGAATCCCACTGTTATGTCTTCCACCAGAAAAAGTAGAATTGGAGGGCTCAGACATTACTATGGCTCAGGTCACTGAGGTAGTTAAACACATTTACATTTATTCCTTTGGCAGATGCTTTTATCCAAAGTGACTTACATTTCACATACAGGTTACAATGAGCTAGCACTGGGTGTCTTGTTCAAGGACACACCTGGTGGCTGGGATTCAAACCAGGAAGCTTCTACAGCCAGTCTGATGTTCTACCCATTGAGCCACCAGGCCACCTGGTGCCTAAACATTTCCTTAGTGGCAAGGTCTCTGGGGTAGATGAGCTTCATCCTGAGTTTCTGAAGGGTCTTGATATTGTTGGGATTTCCTGCCTGACACACCTTATCAACATTGTGTGAAGGTACCTCTGGATTGGCAGACTGGGGTGGTGGACCCTATTTTTAAGAAGGGGACCTGAGGGTCTTCCATCTTTAGGGGGAACATACTCTTCAGCCTCCCTGCTCAAATTCAGGAGAAGCAATGCAGATTCCACTCTGGCCATGGAACAATGGATCAACTCTATACCTCAAAGGCATCATGGAGAGCTCATGGGAGTCTTCATGGACAGAACTTCTAAATATAGCCAAGGGGCAGCGTATGTCTGGATTAGAGACCTCAAGGTTATTTGCAGATGATGTGGTCCTGTTGGCTTAATCAAGCAGTGACGTCTGGCATGCTCTAGAGCAGTTTGAAGCTGAGTGTGAAGTGGGCAGGATGAGGGTCAGCACCTCCAAATCTGAGTCCATGGTTCTCAAATGGAAATAGGTGGGTTGCTCCCCTCAGACTGGGAATGCTCATGAATGGCAGATGTTACAGTATCCCCCACCCCTCCACAGACAGCTCCAGAAACACAAGCAGTTGGACAATGAGGGTGAGCCCTTTGATGGGAGGCTGGGTGATCAGGGTGACATTGATGGAAGTCTTTGGGAGCACTAGGTCTAAAATGTGTGCACAAGGGACCCATAATCACTTCTCTGGGCCTGCCCCTCCTAGACCACAAGGCACTGGAGCTGGTCCTGCCAAAAGGGCACAGACTGAGTAGATCAGAGGATCGTCTAATTGAGGTGGAGGAGATGGTGACTGGTGGTATAGCTGTGGATGGTAAATGCATTGGGTTCCAAAAAGATACGAAACATGGGTGATGTACAGTAATGGCTGGATATATCAATTGATTTGTGTAAGTAACATGACTTAGTCTATGAATGACTTTGAAAGGAGTCATAAGTCAAGGGCTGAGCTACTGGGAAGGCAGGAAATTTTAATTTTTAGTGGACAGCAATAACCTATGAAAAAGGGAATCTTTTTCCCAGATGATACATTGGCGTAGGACACTGTCTATGATCCATTTGAGTTTTAGGTTGACATTTCATTTTTGCTCTCTCTGATGGGCTTGTGATGGTGTTTGAAGTGTGATGATGACTTGCCTCATAGGCAGTTGCAACTCTTTGGACTTCATACTGAATTAACAGAAACAGATTCCAAATACAAATGTAACACTTTAAATCAGTTGTACACCTTATAACTGCTTACTTGTAAATAAAATAATGAGGGAATAGCACACACAACCTGAACAGCTAAGTTGCCAATTGTACAGATTGCTTTTGGGCTCTTAAGAGGGGGCATATGCAAAAATAACTGTGAATCCTACATTGTCCACCCACATGGATATAAATACCCTTGAATTAAAGCTGAAGGTAATGCACTTTGAGCTCATATTCATTATTTCCTCCCCAATATGCTGCAGTGAACAACTAAAATAACTAACTTTGTAAATGTCCAAGTACAACATATTTAAGTGGACCCAGCTATAGTAATTGACTTAATATTGTTGCCCAGCATTTATTCAGGCAAGAAAGGCTCAGGGTTACCAGTGATGAGGGAGGGGTTACCTGGGCTCTGCTGTTATCAGGACACGGGCAGCAGGCACGCAAGAGCTGGGCGCCAGCCACGGTGCCATATGGTGGACGGAAGTCAGGCTGAGCAAAGAGTGTCAGTGATAACACTGAGGCCAGGATGAGGTCCGCATTCAAGTGGCGATGGGGTGGGAGCAAACATGCCAAGCTAAGAGGACGTGCAGGAACACCAGGCATGCAGCCCTGTACAGTGACCTGCTTTTTGGGTTTCATGCCAAGGCTTTACACCAGAGCAGAACTGACCCCCCATGGGCCAATCTACATATGAAAGAGTCACTTAAATGTACGTTCCCCTTACACCACTCCCTTTCTTTAAATGACACTGGCTCTTGCCAGAACTGTCCTTACATTGAAGACAATGCTTTCACGCTTGTTTTTTTTAATGATCCTATCTTTTTTGGGAATGGTAGACTTCAAAGGGATTGCTGCAGTGAAAATACACCTAACCTTGCTTTGACACAAGATACGTTCACAAATGTCATGTCTTGACTTGCTGTCTGTTTTTTTTTTTTTAATCCACTGTTCCAAAATAGTTTTGAAGACACAGGTGCAACAAAAGGAAATAATGGGCCTAACACAAGACATCAAGGAAATGACACGTCTTGCATAGATCAACTGACTTTGCTGGGGAATTCCCATAGGAAACCTTCAAGTGTGTGTGTTTGCAGACTGTGTGTGGGTATACACAGCACTACTGCATTTACTGCTGTCTCCTTCTGAACTATCACATTATAGGTAGATCATATTACATTACATTACATTCACCTTGTCATTGCCCAAAGTAAAAGTACTCATACAATAAAATGCATTTTGGCATCTTATTCAAATGTGCAAAGTATTGCAAAGTGCAATAAATAGTACAGTATGCATAAAACAGTTAATAGTGCGCACTATGGATCAAAAAAAAAATTATATATAGGTTTTGAAATGAACGATAGACTTAATTGTTCATAAAATGTGCAAAATATGAATGAGATTGAGAACACATGCAACATTGTAAAATTTTTATAAAATATTAAATGTATGCAGTAAACAAAACTATGGTTTGTGGAGAAGGTAGTATGCTTTTGAAAAGTCTCTGCTGTGTGTGTGTGTGTGTGTGTGTGTGTGAGGAATTGGGGGTGGGTAAGTATGTGGTGTGGTATGACATCTGAGGTTCCTGTACGTTCTTCCAGAGAGGGGCAGGGAAAACAGTCCATGGATTGGATGGGAGGGCTCCTATATGATGTTGCATACCTGTTTCAGGCTGCACTTTACATTTATGTCTGACACAGAAGGGTCAGTAATGTGCTGTGCAGTTTTCACCATCCATTTCGGAGCCTTCTTGTCAGCCACAGAGCAGCTTTCCGTACCACACTGTGACGCAGTCAGTTAGGATGCTCTCTACGAAAACCTTCAGAAGTTGTTCAGGATTTGAGGTGACAAGTGAGCCTGTCCTGACCAGCATGGAGAAGTTTATGGTCCAGATGAGGTCCACTGTGATGTTTACTCACAGAACCTTAAAGCTGGAGACATGCTCCACCTCATTCCCATTGATGTAAACAGGGAGGAGGAATGCACAGCCTCTAGCACACTTGAAGATTACAGTTATTTGGTGTTCTTGGTTGTTGGAGGCCAGACTGTTTTCAGCACACCAAGCAGCCAAATGTAGAATACCCCTCTGTAGGTTTCCCCATTGTTCTTGCTGATCAGGCCTGAGCACACAGCTGTGTGGGACTCCAGTGCTTAGCAACAGCATGAAGGTGTGGCTGTTTTGCCTAACAGACTGGGGTCTATCGGTCAGAAAGTTCAGTTGCAGACTGAAATCGTGACGCACAGGTTGGCAAGTTTGGAGATCATTTTGGAGAGGATAACTATCAAATACCAAGGTGAAGTCCACGAACAGCATTCTGAGATTGGTGCTGCTATTTTTCAAATGTGTCAGGGCAGAGAGCAGCACAGAGATGATGGCATCCTCCATTGACCACTTGGACTTATAGGAAAACTGGTGAGCATCCAGGGTGGAAAGGAAACAAACTTAGAGCCATTTCTACATTTATATGCAATGGACGTATTATTGTCTTATTGTCTCTGTGGACACATCCATTCAATCAGTTTAAGCAATGAGCAGTTCTCCACATCAGACGACTAGCAAGACTTCACAGGTCATATACAACGTTGTACTTTCTTACACAGTTGCAGGGAAAACACAGATACTGCTAAAATCGTCAGTTATTCAAGACAAATGGGATGTCCAGTAAATTTACTAGATTCATAAAAGACATTTGTGTGAGTAATTGAGACAAGGTTTCCTCCCCCAAACATACCCCAAGGGAACCACTGTGTACTGGCAAAAAACGAGACTGAAAGACAATATGACAAACTTGAAACACTACCAGGTACTATTTGTTGACCCAAAGAAAAAGAAGAAGGAAGTACACTTATTCATTATGTTTCATGATCTTGACGGCCTCTGGCTTTTAATGGTGTAATTATTGTAGGTTGTAAAATGAAACCTGTCAATAGTGATGCATATTTTTTTTCCAAGCAAACACTTGAGTTGTGACTGACAGCTACGGTTTCAAATAGTGTGTTAAGTAAATAACAGGCTAATCTAATTTTTAAATGCTTTTAAATGCCATTATGATAATGTTTGCATGGATGTTATAAAACACTTTTCATTCTTAAAAGTAGAAGAAGTTTCCAGGCATCTCACGTCAAAAACCATTTGTAACACTTAATTCATTTTTCCTCGATCGGGGCAAGTTGCTAGGCTGTGACATCAAGTAATTTGTGGTTACACTCTAAAATATAGAAATTTTATAGAAAAGTGCAAAAGTAAAGTTTGATTTTGTCATGTGTGTATTATTATTTTTTTTGTATTCAGTGTGGGCCAGCCTTGGCATTCTAAATTTTGTAGCATTTTCAAGAATTTTCAGACAACCAAATTGATCTAGCTGTTACTGCTGAAATGTATTGAATTGCACTTAACATAGATATTATTGATCATATATGAATACCACAATAACAGATTTCACTATAGTTGCTGCTTGGTATTATTTCTTACCTGGCAAACAACAAAATTATATTTTCTTCAAGAACAAATTTATTATTTATTAAAATGCTGCCTGGAGAGATGATGGTTAAACCCATTAGTTTTTGCAGAAACTAGTTATCTGAGAAGAAATAATTAAGGTTGCGTTTGACGTATGAAAAATGCCGGTTTCATTTCATTTTAAAAGATATCCGTCGGTAAGAATGGATAGACGGAATGGATGTACAGAAGATGATTCTGCATTTGTAAAAATTTACGTAAAGTTGATCCACCATAAAAAATTCCGTGGAAGGTTATATTTTGCAGCTGACTGAACTGGGAGAACAAGAGGTTAAAGAGGGAACAGCCATCGCTCCACAGCGCTATAAACCGCGTCTTCTTGATAAGAGCCATATACGACAATCCTGCTTCAGCTGTTGACTTTGTGTCATTAACTGCCTTTTAGGAAGCTGCCCGTCATAAAAGCATGACATACGTCATACGTGTGTGGAATGGTTCATGTACTGCGTAGCGACACTTGAGCAAACATCTTCGCCTTACCAGCTCTGCGATCGCGGTGCGCCTCTCCATATGGCAGACAGGCAGGCTTCCTGCCTATCAGCTTATGTGCACAGCGTTACGAAGGGCACACGTCCAGTTTATTTCTGTGCCTTGATTGCCTACGTTTAAAGACACAAACGTTAAAAGCACAAAAGAGAGCACAAACATTGTTCATCGGAATCTGAAGGCGGTTGTGAATTCTGCGCTTTTTGCGCACCTGGTTTTGGGATCAAAGAAGTAAGGGTGTCCACGCTTTTGTACTAAGCACAGTTTTCACACAACTGGAAAGGCCGGGGCTGGGGCGTATCTATGTATATTTTATTTGTAGGAATTCTTTTACTGAACAGAAGTATCAGTTCATTGCTAAACAATATCATATACTGCTCTTCGTTTTTGTGTCACCTGCATTACATCTGTCTACTGAAAATACAGTGTGCTAGTAGAGTAGTAGTACAAAATATGGACAGTATAGTTGGAAAATCACTGACTGCGTAGATATTTATATCAATATTATATATTTTTCTCCACACTGTGGAGTTTTTGGCTCCTCTCCTCTGTTGTTGTCTGGCTTTATCTTTACCTTCGATCACCCACCTGCTGTTGATTCTGTAACCTCTGTAATTTTATCCTGTAAAGCACTTTAAAGCAAATTGTTGCAAAAGGCGCTATATAAAAACTAATTTAACTTAACTGAACTGGTGTATGTAAACTAGAAGTTAAGGATTCATAAGCAGGACAAAAAGGTTTAATATTAAAGATTCCATATTGCACAGGATTTTGTATGGTGGCAGAGGGTACTGGAACGGTAAAGATATGCATGGACTTGCAGACCGTAAGATGAGTTTTCAAGTTTCATGAGGGACCCTGCTGTCACACCATTGACAAAGGTGTGTAATTAGATCAACTTCACAAACGTAGTAAGCTTAATAAGTGGAAACAACAGCAGCTTCTTTTTGAAAAAGAAAAAAAAAAGACAAAAGAAGCCGCATGAACCATATAAAGGCAATTCAAAATAAAATGAAATAAAATACAAAGCATCCTGTTTTATGCAGGGTAGAATTAAAACCTCATTTGCTCTTGGCAGTTTCAGCCTGGAGGCTCCCCTTTAATATTATTCCTTTAAATCTCACTGTAATTATTTGAATTATTATTATTGTTGTGGTGGTTATTTTAGCACGTGGTCCTAAAGCATTAGGGGTAGGATGAATGCAGAACTATATGAATAACTGGTTCAACGCATTTGGCAAGTTGCTGGATAACCGAAGAACATTCCCAACCAAATTCATTGTACATACTTTACTAAAACTGACCGTTAAACAAACTCAAAGGGTGTAGGTGCCTCTTGCAAGTTATTCTAAGTGTTTTTTTTTTCCACAACTGCTATGCAAATTGCATGAGATCTGAAAACAAATCAACAAAAATCAAAAGGTTGTTGTGCAACAATAATTTTGTGATTTGAAAACCATGTTTTGTTGTCTGCCTGTGGCACAAATAAATGTGGTTTGCTTTATAAGGCATCTGCATGTGTCCAGGAGGAAAGAATTGACAGATTGTCACTGTCACATTGCCAAGTCAATAAGGCAGAGGCTTTATGGTACCCTGGAAAGTATACAGTAAGTGTCTGGCAAAGACCCAGGCTGACACCAGGCCTTGTGCTCTCCAATGTGTGCATTCAAGCACACTAGAAATGTTGCATTTGACCTCCTATTGTTCTGAACTTGACAAGTGATTATCCATGAAAGAGCACTAACTCCCTGCTTTGTTTCTGTGTGAGGAGTTAGAGAAAAAGTTAATTTAAAAAATGTTTTTATTTTGACATGTTCAGCTTCCTAACCGTCATGCAAAAGATACGGAATAAAATTTTCTGAAGAGCAAGAACCTCTGTTTGTCTTTCCTGTTGTTTCATATAATTGGTGGCTGGGTTACATTCTTGTCAAGTCTAGAAATGAACATTGCAGGACAGACAGTCTGCTGATCCAAATAAAATAAAACATACAGTCACCGTTCTACATAAAAATGTTTTTTTTTTACCTTCTCGCATCGATGAAATGACACGTACCACTCTAATTACAAAGACGCCTGGGATGGGACCCAGCCACCCAGCAGGTTTGAATAGACTGGCTGTATTCCATAAAAACAGAATTAGAAGCTAGTGTCAGGTCTGTCTGTGCAAAAGGAGCAGAGCTTGTTTGCTTTGGTGCGGCCATGTTGATCCGCCACTCTGGTTACTTGGCTTCTGCAAACTTAGTGATGCCCCCAGCACCAGTGCCACTCTGCCCCTCTACCAGGCTCCCTCTCTTACACATGCGTGGGTCGGTGCGTGCACACACTCAAACCTGCAGTCAGCTGTGACATCCATGCGGCTTGCTGAGGGAGTTGCTTTAAATGACAGTTTTGCAAGACAGTGGGTGAGGCCTCCCTGTGTTATCTAAAGCAAGGGGAGATGAGGTTAAAAAGGAAATATGTTTCCTCCAAAGACACAAGAAAACTTCCCTTTGTCAACAGCACAATCATGTGGTCTCATTTGCATTATACAACCTTGAATTTTTCTTTGTATTTTTGCAACTTAATATTTAAATAGCACAACAAAAACATTTGGATTTTTAAATTAAAGGTAATTAAAGGTTGCAATGCCAACATATTAACTTGCTGTCGAACAAAAAAAAAAAATTTAAGTAAAATTCTTAACTCCTTTTTACTGATGCCTACACACAGTTATTCTTTATCAGTGGAAAATATGAAAAAGAAATGTGAGTGAATTAAAACATGTTTGTTCTGCAGTCACGGTGCCCAGTACAAACTATTTGGACTGGCAATCATACAAGGGACTTATGGAAGCTGTACTTAGGTAGTGAAATGGTTGGAGCTGAACACAGAAGTCAGGAATAAGGTAAGACTTGTATATTCCACTCACCCAGTGCCCAACTCAGAGGATGTGCATTACATATTCTTTTTATCAATTTCTTTTCCACAGTTTTCTCTGCTGAAAATTGTACCAATTTGTTGAAAAACACTTTCATTATAAGTGTACTTACTGTACATCATTCAAGAAATATTACTATAAAATGAACTTGTGTTTTCGTATGTACACGTCTTTACTGAATATGACAATAGATCAAATGTTCCTCTGAAATGCATCCCTGTCTAATTGATCAACTGAAACATTCTTCTCAATCCCTTCTACTGATAAAGTATGTATTGCTAACCTGCTTTTTTATTTAGCTGGAAATGCACTTTAGGATGGTGAAATGGTGGCTCACTGGATTGCACAATGTTGCTTTATACTGGTAGGGTGTGCTTGTATTGAACAGCCCAAATTGCCCTGTGTGTGTGTGTCCTGTGGCGGGTTGGCAGTGGTTTGGTAATGAATAGATGCACGTTAGAAGGTAATTATTGGAGTCCCTTGGTTTAAAAAACTAACTTCCTCCTCAAAATAATGCCAGAAACCTATTTTGCATTACTGTTAACGGGAGGAAGTAATAATACATTCCCTACCCATTTCTAAATCCCAAACCAGTTTCCCAAATATCAGTACAACACTGTATCACACACATGACACACACATACACATACAAACACAGGTGTTCAAATGTATGAGAAAACTAACAAAAATGCTCCTGTTTACATTTTTTTAATTTACTACCAACTCTTCCATCACAAGTGATATTATTGTCACAGCAATTTGACTGAAAAGTTGAATCCTTGGAAAAAAAGCACATGAACATCTGAATTTCTTAGTATTAAAAATGTTGTGTATCCCTGTTTTGCTTTACTGACAATGTGTGCTCGAGTTGGCAAATACTCCAGCAACAAAGGCATGTGAACAAACTGAGCAGATCAGATCCACCTGAGGGTAACTTGAACATGTGCTGCAGAAGAAACCTTACATTATGTGTCCTTACAGGAAGAACAAAGCTGCAAAAATTAATAATATAATTTATGTTAAAACAACTAAGGACAGATAATTTTACCTACACAAATATATTTACTGAAGTTACAGTACTCACTGAATGAAACAAAAGCTGATTTTCAGTTTTGGTAGGCAGGCTTTTGTTTCCATCTGTTTATATTCATACAACAGACAAAGCATGTGTCAGAAAGGAAATCAACAGAAAACAGCTGATGGTGTGATAGCAGCAAATACACAATTCATTTTTGTTTTTCCTCAAATGCACTTTGAATTAATTCTGTTGTAATTATTTTTGGAACAATTACTGAAATTTGGGTATCAAAAACAGTTACAACAAAAATTTGAGCAAAGACACTTCAGCTACTCTAGAATGTTTGTATAATTTTAACTGGGTTTTCAATATTTTGGGTCTCACTATTGAATTCACAGTCTTAACTGCTGTATCTACAGTTATCATTCACTACCTGCAGTTCACCTAACTTCTCTCGTCGTCTTCCCATCACGGTGAGCAGGTCCATAAAGGCTTGATGTTCAACTGATTTTCTGCATGTAGTTGCCTGATTGAGACTCGCTTCAGTTTATTATGACATAAAATAGTTCTTTTTTTCTTTCTTGATTCATTACAACCTATATAGCCGTGCTTTCTCCCTTTGCTGTAAGTGTAACACAAGAAGTAAGTGATGTGTCTGTGTATAGAGGTGTTACAACTTCTGTACTGTAGTAGATTGTAGTGAAATACTGGATATACTAATGGGCCCAATGTGACTTAATTAGGCACCGTAAATACATTCTGAATGATCTTGCAAATTTTGGATTTCTCGTATTTAGTGAAGCCCAGAGAAAGTCGGTACAAAGCAGTGTAGAGTCTGTAATGTACAGTCACTGTCGTGGAGTAACTAGTTACATGTAATGGCGTTACGTAATTAACTTTTTATTATGTTAAAATTATGTTTTTAGGACTTTTCTACTTTATTGCTCAATTTAAAACTTTAGTTTTACAATAGTTTTGAAAACGTAATCCAATGTAAAAGGTTGCATTACTTTGATTAAATAGTTTAAATAGTTATATTAAAACATTTTTAACAGGGTAACAAGTAATCTGTAACCTATTACATTCAGAAGTATCTTTCCCAACACAATATTGCTGTTTGTTTTCTATTTGTTGTCTAACTGGGCAGAAAGATAAAAACGGATTGAAAACATTACATTCGTGTCATATAAAGAGTTTATCCAGAGTCCATATTTTCATATTTCCACTGCTGAAGTTTTCAGCTGACATTTTTGTGACATTTTTTCTTCAATTTTCCGGTTGTTCCAAGATTTGTAAATCACAGGTTCATGTTGCTCATCCTCCCTTCCCTCCAATAAATCTGATAAGTAAATCCTATAAGCAAATGTGGGGTGACCTCAGACAGAGGTAGCTGCCAGGATGATCCCACTATGCAAATCCCATCCTGAGAGCACACAAACAGAATGAGCAAAGGCAAACCGCCCCACCACACAACTAACACCTTGTTGACAGGCACCCATGGAAAAACTCTGTCAAGCTTTCATTCATAAAACCTGGAGTATTCATTGATGTCTCATTGGGTTTCACATCCAAGGGCACTGCACTATCTAGGGCTAGTGAGCAAGTGATGCAGGGTAGCTCTGGGTACCTTCCATCACACTTTAATCTGTGCTGCTAATGGCTGTGGCAGTAGAGCCACCTGAGTCATAAATACTGCCATCCAGTTTGCGTGTTCCATTGTTGTGTCTATAGGAAATGGGATGGAAGTTCTGGCAGCTGGGGTGGGGATTTACAGAGGGAGGGGGACCCAGGGGAGAGTCACTGAGATAATCAAACACCTCCGGGAGTGCAGTCACACACGCACTGTTTACTCAGGTAAATAAGGCCTCCTTATAAATATCGAGTCAATGGGGCAGGCATTCCTTCACAGCAACTCACACATGCAAACACACCCTCCTCAAGGCACACACATACGCAGACGCAGTGCCATTGTGGGAATCACGCTGATAAGCCCAGCTATGAAAAAGCTCTTACGCCTACGCGACCTGTGATGCCTTGTGAGTTCGTCGGCACGGCCCAGCTTATAAGAGTCAGTCCGTGCTTGAGGTCGTGCTTTTTTTTGGAGGGGGGGAGATCCGCCCTGCCCTTGTGTCCCTGACAAACCGCTCCTGACAGCCTGACACGCTGCAAGCCGTCAGTGTGGAGCCCTGAACCAGCAGAGTGCGCACCTGCAAGAGACTCCCAGGTGACAGGGACTCCAACAGCCTTCCACCTGCAGCAGCAGCTCAAAGTGACGCCTGACAGAGTCCACTGCATCACTCAGTGGCCCCCAGCAGCCACGCGCAGTACTGGCAAGGTAGGAGATCCACCTTCTAGCTCTAATCTTCTGAGGAATCAAGTACAGACTTGTTGCACAAGTAATATATTATTTTCTGCAGAGGAGGCTTTTTGAAAATCTGGAAACCGATATTAATTTGAAACGTCTCCAGAAACAGTTAAAAGTGTAAAACTCTTTTCCAGTTATAAACTTCTATCAGCCTGAAGGCTGAGCTGAGAAATCTTAATTCACCAAAAAGTCAATCAGTTTAATTTAGATTAAGGAATAATCGACCATAAAGAAAATATATAATAGTGTCACAATTTGCTAAAATAATATTATCATTATTATTTTTTTGTTCATGTATGTGTAAATGAGGAAGGTTTGAGAGGTTTTAATGCAGCATATGAAACCTGCCTCAGTGACTTAGGGAGCAAAATTGTTAACTGCCTCATGACAAATTAACTCTTATGTAATAAGCTATTGATTTTCAGTGACTGTATTACATCAGTTTAAAAGCTGGAGAAAAGGAGTGACTAGTTTCTACATCGTGCTTAAAAAAATAACGTACACCATAAAATAATACCGAGTAATTTATGTTTTTTATTAACTGTAAAGATTGAGTACTAATTAGTAGTTACTAATAAGGTTACTTGCTATTTGTTTGCTTGCATATCGCATTGGCATGGAATTAAGTTTTCACAGAGCAATTTCCTCAGGATTCATGTTCTATACATAAACAGCTGGATGTGAGCAGAGGATCTCACAGGCAGAGTGGCAATGACGTTGCACCAGGAACGGTGGGCCTCTGCCCTCATCAGCACGCTGCAGATGATTGTCCAGTCTGTTCACAGACAGAGCCTTAGTAGAGAGTGGCTGTCATGATGTACCACTGCAATATCTTGGCAAGTTACCATGCTGAATGCCTACGAAGAGTGCCAACCTGTTCATTCATACTCCATAAGACTGTCAGCGCATTAGGCCTAAATTACTATTTTTATTGAAAAAGTGTATGCCAAACTCAACTTCAGAGCACGGTGGGCAGAGAACACTGGGGAATGGAATCAAAGTTCATGATCCATTGCACAAACTGTATGCTGCAAATTCAGACACAAATAATAAGGCTACAGCTTAAATCAAAGGGTGACAGAAGTCCAGACAAAACTATCTCCTTTTTAAGTGAGCTGTGGAATGATAAAATAGGAACATGCAAGCCACTCCCAGGCCATTGCGTGTTCAAGAAGCCTAATCTCTTCTGAGATGTGATATAAATATTAATCAGACCATTATTGTTTTGAGCTAAGGCAACCTTGGCAACTGCCCAGTTTGAGAAAACCACCCAGGTGTATGGGTAAGCAAGAGGTCAAACACACACAGGAAAAACACAAACTATCCTGGTGGGGGCTTCCTTTTAGGTGTTAGTCACACTGGACAGATGCTAAGAGCTGTAATGCATGAGGGGGGTAACCCCTTAAGGGAACAAACAGGCTGGGGCCCACATTTCTGGTGTGACTAGGTTCTGCCGGAGTGACGGCTACTTTGCATATCATTTGAATTTCCTAAATTATGTGCTTTTTTGAGCTTGGCAAAGACAACCGTTTTTTAACTGTCACTCAAATATGGAGGCAGTTTCAGTGATTCTTGGCTATAATTGTATTGCGCAGAATGGGGGGTAGAACCGTTATAAACAGACATGTCCCCGTCCCACATTTAAGAAATCAAGATTTTGCCCCCTGGCACTTTTTTGCCAAATGTTTTATCATTCACAATGCTTTAAGAATATGAATCAAATTCATTTTATAGAAAAAGTTGGTTCAATACCTTCAAATAATATTACTGGAATTTTCTGTTTTTACTGGGCTGACCTTGTTTTTACATTTGGAGGTGGTAATATCTTACATCTGGAGCAGGTGCTAGGATTTTTGTCTTCAGCAGAATAAATGAATTATAACACTCCAGGTGACAAGCCTCTTAATACACCTGCTTGGTCTTTCACTATGAGGAAGTGACAGGTGCACTATTTTACCTAAGTCAGATTTAATCAGTACTTTTATCAACCCTTTCTATTTTTCAGAACGTCTATACAGACATGATAAACTAGGAGGGACTGGCTGGCACACGATTAGTTAAGAATTTTGAAAAGAAAAAAAGAGGTTCTATTCCTGCCAGTAGTAAGAGGCTGGACCAATGATAAATTACTGCATAATTTTGGTGCCTTTTTCAACTACAATCAGCATGTAAATGTACACTGATTTTATGAGGAAAATGCCAGAAATGCATTGAAGTAAATTAACGCTTCAACTGTATCTTTTAACCAGACACAATAATCCTTCTGACTAAACCAATTGCTGGTCCAGAGAAAACTTTTACATTGTAATGGCTTTCAGTGCTGGTTTTACAATACAAATTTTTTAACCAAACCTAATGTATCTAAAGGACATATGTAAAAATATATAGCTCACTTATCATTAATTGTTACACTAGAGGTTCTCTCTGGTCTTTTGATAGCACCCTGCCCTCACCTATTACAACTTTGTCTTAACTTCCCAGAATTCTTTGCAGAGGCCTTCCTTTCTTCATTAAGATAAACTCGAACTTCCCTGTGCAGTGTTTGAGTGCTGTACTTCCCTGTAATTGCTCACTCATTAGGCTAACACAATGGGCTCACCTGAAATAGCCTCCAGCCGTTACTCCCGGAGACAGAGACCTCTCTCGGGGGAAGCTTCTCCACCGTCCACTGCATGTCTAGACTGGTCATGCTTCAGCCCATGGGATGGCTGGCTGACATTTCCCTTTCTGTAATAGTCTACTGGAATTTTTTTGTAATTTGACAGCCTGGCAAAATCTCTCATAGCAACACTATCTGGCATTTTTTGGAAAAATCTGATATTCCCAAAACTAGACTAGACTGCTGATAAAAACAGACTTCAGTATGCATGTCTTGAACATGGATGCACCTGGTGACTGGGCTGGGGTTGAGGCCGGGATGCTTCCACATCCCAGCCTAATGTCCTACCATTCAGTCACCAGGCCATTTTATTTACTTGTTTATCTATAACGGTTATTCAATGTGTCTTATGAAACTGAAAAAAATCACAATTTCAAGGCAGGAAAAAGTAGTATTTATTGTGACATATAATCAATATACTACAGAATACAACATTTCAAAAACTGAAATACCCAAACAATAATAAGGTCAGTTATATGGTCAGTAAGTGTAATTTAATTTTCTGAGACTGCACTAGACTTCAGTGCTTAAAGGAGTCAAAACACTGTTGTTCATTTAATATATACAGTTGTGCTTAATGAGGGCTGGTTGTACAGTATTAAAAAAATGGACATGAAATTTGGACAAATAGTCCTGGATGTGCCAGAAAATGCTGGAATATTCCAGAAAATGCAAAAGGACAGGCAAAAACCTATACAATTTCAGAATTTACTCAAGCCTGGCACATTGGAGGATGGGTGCAATATTTGAAAACCATGACTCAGCAGTCAGTAGGCGATACAAACTGAATAATGCAGCCATAATAAGGGAAACTGGTATGCCATTTACTAGTAGTGAAGACAATAGACATCTACCACTCCAAATCCCGCTGTACATTACATTCCACACTTTTGAGCACTCAGTCATAAACACACATACACTTGTGTTAATGCTTATTTTGATTAGTGTTTATCATAATCGTAGCTGACAGTTAAAAGATCATAATTAAGAAAGTAATATATTAGGTAAACCTCAAAAAGAACATCCCCTACCTGTCATTAAAGAAACAGTAGGCTAGACCACTAAAGCGAACCAGTTTAACCATCTCTGTTTCCCAACATGGAAATATATCATAATCAGCTCTGCTCTGATGCTGCCATAGGTCATATCTGTTTTCACTGTGCTGTTTGGCTGATTTCACAGCAGCACAGGAATGCTGCTCTAAGACACAGGGGGTTGATGGCGCTGATGGTGTGTGTATGAGGAGGATTAGCTATTTTCATTGCATGGAGTTGGCCACAGTTTCCCGGGAGAATTAATAACCAACAGGTCCACAGAAGCGAAAGGGAAAGGCCGGTTCAAGCGGCAGCAAACAGTCACGCCCCACTGCACACACTGCTTTGGGACACAGAGGGATGGGCCTTTCACTCCAAGTTATTTTTCATTATTGGCTTCACTGAAACTGTTCATAACACTGCAGCTGTGGCTGGGATCAGGCAACACAACTGGTGCTCAGAACAGGCTTTGACACTGCTGTCCCTGCCACAAGTTTGTCCTTAGACGCATTGTATCGAGGCCCATTTTAGTGAAGGGACACACACAGAACCCACCAGTCAGTTGAATTACTGTTCACCAGCACTGGAATGGTACTGTTCACCATTTATTTCAACTGCGTGCTGTACTCTGATGGTCATCCCCCGTTTCTTCACTTTTAAGCAAGATTGTGTTGACAGAAAAATGGGACAAACGCTAATTCCCTTGAAATTAATATGAGAGCCCTAACCAAACTCATTCAGGGATCAAAGGCTTAAAGCTTTTGCGTGAAGAGTATGTTTGCATCTTTGTCCTCAACACAGCCTCATCTCCCAGAGAAATTGCAAAACGACTAAATTTGCCTGACTAACGGGCTTAGCGCAAGCTGTTGCAGAGCAGAGTGGCTGCACAGCAGGAAGTCTGGACCGCCGGCAGTTTAATCTGATTTCAGTGGGGACACAACTGGCTAGGACCTATTCAGGACAAAGGGAGATGAAAAGGAAAATATGGGGGGGTGGGGGGATAGTGTAAAGAGATGAGGAGACTGTTTCATGGAGGTGGTGGAAGGGGGCAACTTCATTTCCTACAGCGTGAGCTTCAAAGACTTTGCCCTTCCACCATGTGAAGAGTTCTTCAGCAGAGCAGGGACGGCAGTAGGCCGAGTCATATGAACTTAATCGCTGTGACGTCTGTGTGCATTTGGTGAGCCCAGGTGTTCTCTCGGCGCATTGAGAAGGGAACCTCCTGTGCTGCAGGTCGCATGTCAGTCGTGCAGCTAAAACCTGGTCCATTAGTCATACCGAAAGTACATGTCGGGCCCACCCTGCATATTCGTGCTTAAAGGGCAGACTTCACCATTAAACTCAAATTGTTCCAGATAACCAGAGATTCGTTTCCTCTACTAAGACCACACTCATTGGTTCAGCATGCCAGGGAGTACATTATAATGAGGCAAACGTCACAATCACCAAACTTGTGGCCTTGAAGGTGTAGGGCGATTGGAAAAAAAATTTGAACATTTTCTGTGGAAGTTTCTTTATGTTTTTACATACCTGTTAAGGCTGTCCATATAACAGATGTGTAACAGAATACAGAGATAACACAAAGACAACTATAAAGGTTTAGGGTTAGGGTTATAAAGAGCCATGTAGTATAATCATTGTTTACTTCTCATGTGTCTAATTTTACCTTCTATCTATTTAAATCTCTCATACAACTTTTTTTTTTACTATAACAAGTTATATGTGCATTTTATAAAGCCTACACTCATTTTAAACATAGCTACCAAGATATTGATAAAAGTAGCACAGCACATCAATAATCTGCCTTTGTTCCTTTGTAGGAAAAAAAATGATATCATTCCACGCACATACATAAGGCATTCTGACCAGTGTCTGTAATCCACAAGTGTGTCTGTGCTTTAGAAGAAGGGTAACCTCTTAATACTTGGTTTGTATTTTATTTGATTAAAAACCCTTGACTCCAACTGACAGCGGAGCCAGTTGACAGCAGGGCCAGGACAATGAAAAGGAGCGGTGTGGCTCATCTCTATGAAGGGCTCACTTTAAGTCACTCACCTCACCTTGGTGACTATTAGCAAGTGCTGACCCACAAATAAGAGACTTGGTAAAATCCATTTAGTCCAATCCTTACTAAAACACCCTGAGGTCCTCCCCCACCCGTAAACACTAGCAAAAGTTAAATACAAGTACTGTCATGGGCTAACGTTTCTGTCTTTCTTTGGCTTGACTTGAGTACATAAAAACTCGGTGCTGGGGTCTATCTACAAGAGGGAAGAAAAGTGTGTTTCATGGACAGAGTTTGTCACAACCAGAAAAACGGCTGGAGGACAGATGGTCACAACATGGAGGTTTCTAAATTGCTTCATTATGATTACAAGAAGTCTGCATTTATTCTAGATGGTCCATGGGATTTACTCTTATAGAGGTACTGTACATTTTAAAATATCAAGCTGCAAATGGCTGATGTGGTTTGCAAAAAACCAAACATAAAAAACGTATAAGGGCAGGCAATAAAATATTTTATCTTCTTAATGTGATTTATATTATTACTGACAAGCTTGCATCTTATTTTAACAGCTAAGTAAACAAGGAGCAATTTTTTTCATAAAACATGAAAACGCTCATAGAGAACATGCTACAGAATGAGTTTGCTTTAGTATTACTACTGTTTAAACACTTAGGCATGGTTTCAATGCTGTGTGCGCAGAACATTCTAAACTGTATCAGTAGAATTCAAAAGGCGAATTAAGCACTCGAATGCAATGTGTAAGTCAATATTGGTTTTATAAATTAGTCATAAACCAGTTTAAAATGAGTGGCTGCTCAAAGCTGTCAGGCAAGATAGGAATATGCAGGTGCCATTTTGGAACAATTTATTATATGGATTTGAAGTAAATGTAATTTAAAGCTAAGTATTGATGCTGGTGAATTCTGAAACTCCATAGTTGGCTTCTTTAGCTGAACACATTGCGAAGCCCCTTGCTGCTCACCCATGACCAACCGGAGTATTGCTCTTTAACCTCTCAGCACTTGCGCGGCCATGGTGAGTCGAGACGTGGGTCTCGGGGTGAGCACGCTGCCCTCCTCCCGGCTGGGCCTCGCCGAGGGCTCGTTGACCACGCTGGGCCATGAAGATGACCCGCTGAGAGCCTGGGATCCAGAGGATGCCAAGCCACCGCGTGACCTTCCCACGAACCCGGAGCGCCTGCCGGGCCTGTACCTCTCCTGCTTCGATATGCTTCTGACAGAGGACAGTGCCTGGCTGTTGAAGGCAGAGCCTCGCAAGGACCCCGAGCAGTGCCCGGTCATCGACAGCCAGGCGCTCGCTTCTCCCACACTTGATGGCCAGGCGGAGGAACGCTCACTGGAACAGGTCCAGAGCATGGTAGTGGGCGAGGTTCTCAAGGACATTGAGACTGCCTGCAAGCTGCTCAACATCAACCCAGGTGCAATAAACAGATAACTCTCAAAATGTTTCAAACTTAAACCCTTTAAAATGAAATTTTGACTAGGGTCGTTTCTTTAAAATTAACAACAAACATTGGTCTTCACTGACCAATGATACAGATGTAAACTGCCTGGATGGTTTTACAAGTCAGATGACATGCATGCCTCTGGCCAGAGTAAGGACAACTCATAAACTCCAGAAACTGAATCTTGGGATCCTGAGATTTTACCTCTAGTCATCTGAGACAATAGTATCTGTCATCTAAGACAACAAACCATTATGGAGAAACTGGCCAATTAGACATACAGACACACAATACATTATTATAAACGTAACCAGATTCCAGTTCCAGCTAAATCAACATTAAATTTACGGTTTTATCATAGACTCTGGAGTATAGGATCGTCTTGACATAACACACGTTATTGCATGTATATCCTCCATTGTCTCAGGCCTTTGCAGTTGCATATCTTCACACTACTAGTAACCGACGTATTAAAAAGCGAGGGTGTGCCCAGATCCAAACAATGTTTGCGCACCTCTCACGCCAGGGCCACACTCAGTGCTGCAGGGCAAACAGCGGGTGGCGGCCATCTTTGAGACTTCTCTTGTTTGCCTTGTCATTTTTCTTGGCTGTGCCAGTGTGACACAAGTGACATTTTCTTCTAAGCCCCGGCAGGCTAAAGCTACGCAGCGTTATGAAGACTAAAACGACGAGCCGCTCCGCCCTGTGCAAATGACTTGTTGACATTTTTACCCGTTTGCACGTTTGCTCACCGTCGACAGTCACAAGCCTTACTTAGAAACTGGAAACAAACTATACATTGAGCCAAGAAAAGTGCCTCATCAAGATACGTTGTGCTGTTTAACAAAAGAGCTTATTTTTTAGATATCACTCCATCCCATCGTATGTGTATCACCCAACTGTTATGAGATATACCTTTAGGGCCCTGCTTTCACACAAAGCAAATGTGCCAGGGTATGGCCCTAATATTAATAAAAGATCTGTGATCATCACAGCAATCTAATCACATGTCTAACAAAAACCCCTGCTGTCCTCCTCAGATCCCACAGAATGGAACACAGCAAATGTCCAAAAGTGGGTTCTATGGACAGAGCACCTGTACAGGCTGCCCCAGGTAGGTAAAGCCTTCCAGGAACTCACCGGCAAGGACCTCTGTGCCATGACTGAAGATGACTTCAGGCAGCGTTCCCTACAGTGTGGTGATGTTCTCTTTGCCCACCTAGACATCTGGAAGTCAGGTAGGCTGATCCAAGATCTCACCAGGTTTAAATGAGGAGATGTCTCCTTGCTTTCTTAGTCACTGTGATAGAAGCCTTGCCTGTGTATTTGCCACAAACATTTGTCATAAACATTTTTTAAACAACCATTAGTCTGTTTCTATTGTTTTCTAATTGTTAAAATGCCTTTTCTCGTAACAGTCAGCTATAATCCTCGTGCTATTTCATGTCATCATTCCTTTTTTAAAGATGTATCTGAACACATAAGGAACTACTGTTTTTATATGTTAAATTACAGGTGAATAACTGCCAATATTCTTTTTTTCATACTGTGCTTTGTAATGTCACCTCCGTGGGGGACTAAAACTCCTGCACCAGTAATAAATTAGCTCTAACTTACTCTTTTATATCTCTGCTCAGCTGCCTGGATGAAGGAACGATGTTCTTCTGGAGACAAGTTAATCAGTAAGTCTCTCTCTCAAGAACTTTAAGTTCAGCTGTCTATATACTAATTTTGAGAAAAAAAAAAACTGTACAAAAACATTTTAAGTTGCGGCACCCTTAACAGCTGTGAAATAAGACCAAATGAGAAATGCTCACAAATGAAGCACACGTACGTGTGTGTGTGTCTGTGTCAACCTTAGCTGGGTAGCTGAAGTGGGTCAGGTTGTGGGGCTGGTCCCACTTCTACTCGTCCTCTCTCTCCTCTAGGCGCAGAGGAGCCATGGTCAGAGGCTGACTCGTCCTGCTCGGGGCAGCCCATTCACCTGTGGCAGTTCCTCCGTGAGCTGCTCCTCAAGCCACACAGCTATGGACGCTGCATCCGCTGGCTCAATAAGGAGAAGGGTAGGCTCCAGAGCCCTTTACATCACACACACCTGCATTCACACACTTGTTATATGCTGAGGAGTAATATGGTAATGATTTCTCAGGTTTTGTAAATACAGTCTCATACTATAGGAATTATAAATGCACTGTGTTAAGGTAAAATATTAGAGCCACTGTCTAGCGTTTGAACATTATCTGTTTGTCCCATCTACTGCCTGAGGCTATATTCCATTGAAGAGATTAAAACTGACAGTCTGAGGAAGACAACGAGATCGTTTTAAACAAACTAGTCAGACAGAGAATCACACCTTAAAAAAACACATGCAGCTGTCACCGTGACCCTTAGCAGTGTTGGAACATTAACCACACATTCTGTCCCTGTATACACAGGCATCTTCAAAATTGAAGACTCGGCCCATGTGGCAAGGCTATGGGGCATAAGAAAGAACCGTCCTGCCATGAACTACGACAAGCTGAGCCGTTCAATCCGGCAGTACTACAAGAAGGGCATCATTCGCAAGCCTGATGTGTCGCAGAGACTGGTATATCAGTTTGTCCACCCCGTATGAACTGAAAGTGGAGCAGCCGTGGGGCCTTAGAAAGGAGTTAGCAGCTATCATAGTGTGGACGTCCTACATCTCATCTGAGAGGGGCCCTTTTTGCTATTTTCTGCAGGACTCCCTTCCTCTCCCCACCTCTCTGTCTTCCCTTCTCCCTGCCACTTTACTCGAAGAATAAACTGAATCCGCTCTATTGAGCGCCTGAAGCTAGACACTCTGGCAGGGGTCCACACATACTGCCATCCTCCAGTCAGCTTGACTGACAGATCTAAAAGGACTCCAAGAGCCTCTTCTCTTACCATACCACCCGAGAAGGATCCTGGAGAGAGAAACAAACTTATAAACTGCACTCTCTCAGGAATGAATCTGAACTGCCTTATTTTCCTCCATATTCGCATTATCTGCCTGCTCTTGTTCTTTTTGTTTACATCGTTTTTCCCATAAAAAAAAAAAAAACATTAGGTGCACAGCGTACAGGGTTTCTGTCTTTAGTTCAGTAGTTACCTATAAAGTTGTATTTTTACTTTGAACATGTACCTTTTCAAATTGTATTTTTTAAAGTTACTGGTACAGTTTTAAGGATTTCCGAAAGCTGTGGATCAGCCTTTGATTTTTTTTACTTTTAAGTCGGTGTCTTAGATCTTCAACGTCTTTGACTAACGGATTTTCAGGTTTGAATTCGTTGACAAAATTCCCCTTTTCAGTTAACTCGGCGCTGTGAAAATTCCCACTTCAGATTACCCAGGCTGTTGAAGAACTCTTACATAACTTAATATATTGAAGAATTCACGGTGTTTCACGTCCCATAAATTTAATTTCAGTTATTACCGAAAAGTATCTAAGCGGTATATTTATAGGACATAGTCAATCGTTTCTCATTCTGATTTCTGGTTTTATTTGTTACCGCTGTGATAGTCTACGTTTGGGTCTGGCTTCAATTCAGAGGACCAAACAGGTGTTTGATCGATATCCAAGCACTCAATCCAGCGATGCAAATACTCAGGAACTCAGTCTAACATTCCCACTTCCTCTTATCTACGCCTGGCTAAAAAGCTGTCCGTTTCGCTTATGGGCGATCCCAAAGCGTGCTCGCTCTATTGTTTAATTGGCATCCGCATCAGTGATTTATGAAGAACTGGTTGTTTTGTTGTAATGGGACAGGATAAACGTTGCCAACGTCACCTCAGAATAACAGGTAACGAAGCTTTGCATTTTTTAAATGTAAAATACATCGATTTACTGTATATCACATTTTGTGGCGATATTAAGAGAATATGTAAACACTGCACTTAAAAATTATTGGGGGAAAAAAGCAAACTGTCTTATGCTGCCATTCAGCATTGCACCAGCGCAATGCAATTAAACGTTTATCGCTAAATCGACTAATGCGAAGGTATGCATGCATTTACATAACGGTCTGCAAAATACTACTTCATATCAAATACCACCGAGGAATACAATGGACCATGGAATAAGCGAGATTAAGCTGATATAGGCTCACACATATTTAAACACTGTAATACATGCACAGAGGTTATTGTTTTCTAACGTTTTCTCCTACATGTTATTAGTTACATTATTTACGTGGTAAATTTTCTTTGAGTTGTGATACATTTTCCAGGTAAAATTATTACAGCCACTGTTCCTCATAAATTGGAACTTTATGAAGATTTTTTAAATAAAAGCACTGGCCAAGTACTATCTGATGTTGCATTCAAATAATTCCTTTATCTTAGCTTGAAGCAGTGTTAGTGTTTTACCTGTAAGCATGTGTGTATAAGTACATTTGTACACAAGGACAATAAAATGGAAACACCTCGACATCACAGCAGCAACAAGACCTATTTGTACACACACACACACACACACACACACACACACACACAGAAGTACGTGTCATCCTTCCGGAAGAAAAGCATATTATTGTTATTATTACTATTTGTGGAGTGCGGGGTCATTATAATAGTGGAATATCGCAACATTATGAGAGGACTGAGTTTGCAGAACAGTGGACCTGTAAAACAGTCATGTGTCACTGTAACACAACCACACAGAGGAAACATCTGACTTTTAATGACTTCCTCAAGGTAGGGGTCCTTCACTGATCCTCAGCATGCTTGACAGCTGGCAACCCCCATTATGTATCTTTTCACTTTCTCAAAATGTAAACCACACAGAAGTAGGAAATGTCATAGATTACCTATATATTTTTTTTCTGTGGGATCCAGGCATTCTATTTCCTTACACCAGGTTATGTGCCTTTTGTACATTATGGCAACACTGTGGTTTCCAAATGGCAGATCCATCCACAAAGTTCATAACAAAAACATTTTTTTGACTGGCACAGGCAGTGTTAATTCAGTTCTGTGGTTATTTTTTAGCTAGTACTTTTTGGTATTTAGTAATTTGTATAAGTATCTTGCTAAGTGTCCCTCTACTGACTGCCAAACTACCAATATTACTCTTATCAACACACAGTGCCTCTAAATTTATAAAACAATTTAAATTTCCTGCCAGAAAATTTGAGATTCCGTCATCTCAGTTTTGATTGAATGGCTCAATTTGTCATAGTTCAGGGCTGGGCTGTTCTTCCTTACACTTCGTGTAATTATCAAGTGGCGCCCTCTAGCGGTTATGATTGCATATTAGAAGTGATACGGCAGCACACTACTGTATTTCTGTCTTTACATCTGTATAGAGATGAGTCATGGTAACTGGACTTATTTCTTTTTTTTTTTTTTTTTTTTTTTTAGTTGAACTGTTTCACTAGTCATCCAACTAGCTTCTTCAGCCTGATGGCAGTTGGTTAGGGCATATCAAATGTACCCTCCAGGGTGGCTTCCTATAGGCTCATTAGGCGAACACTAGTGAGGTTGTTGTGAGGGGGGCTCCTATAAACCGTTGTACTACCACAATGGGTCTTTAGGTGTGGTTTCCCTGGTGAACATGTAAAGTGGTATTAAAGTTCCTGGGTATGGCTGAAAGGGCAGCATAGAACATGGGACTCAAATTACGAGACGTCCGCCTCTGTTGAGGGAAGGATTTTCCACCTTAAGCACAGATGGCATCTTTCACTTCCTTCTCAAACCATCTATCTTCTGGTTCAAAATGTATACATTTTAAATTATGTTAGCTCTGAGGACCAGAGTCACCATTATGATGAGGAGGTATGTCAGCTATGTAGCAGTTTAACAAATAAAAAATGTTATATATTTTTTCAGTGTAATTGTTACAGTACATGACGGTTATAAAATTGTAAGACAAAAATCAACACATAAAATAATATCAACGTTATTGTATTAAAGGTACGTCTGGTATTAGTACTAAAAACTGTTTTCTTCATAATCCTCACTCATATGGCTAAATCTACAATTCACTTTGACATAAAGTTGAGTTCGAAGCGGATAAACACGTTACGTTTTTGAATGAAATGCTGTAGTTCGTGTTCAAGGGCAATAGATGGCGCAATAAACTAGATTTGTGACTAAGATCACATTGTGACTAAGATTATTCATTATTGCTCCTTTGAAACATCTTTTATAATTAATTATACTTATACCTCAAAAGAATTACACAATGCAACAATAACTCTACAAAATAACATGGTACACAATATTTACTTGTGTATATGCTGATATATTGGTGGTGTATTTTAAATGCTTCTAATCCAATGTTCATCATCGCAGATAGTTTATTCTGAAATTGGTTTCCTGCATTTGCTTTAAACCACAAATAAACAGGCTCCACACCAGTCTGAGGATAACAGCTCTATCTCTTAATATAGACACTTCATTTGTAATGATTAAATTTAGTTTTTCACAAGTCACATTTCCAAAAGTCCCATCCACCCTTGACAGAAAGAAAAATAAACATTAAAAATATATATATATATATGTATTTTTTATGTATACACCTTTCTTTGTTGCTTACTTGTATTCTTTGTTAGCTTCACAGTCTTACAATTACATGTCAATCTTTCAAATTACATGTGTCATGTACAACTCAAAGTACGAGACTACAGTAAGCGTTCTCGCATGTTTCATTGCAATAAAAATATACATAAGGGAGCCAATTAATTTTTTTTTTGACTGATGCTCCACTTATATTTGTCACACACACCGAAGACATAACATTTTGTCTTTTGTTCGATTGCTCGCATTTGTTTAACTTTTATTCACACTAAATATGTGGAATATATATATATATATATATATACAGACTGAACATGACCCATCTTCCAGAAGCACTGAGCTTTAGCGTGGAGGTGTGTCTGTATGTGTCCGTGACAAAAGGGTTGCTAGAACCCTTATTTTACCTGGGTTGATGCAAGATTATCACATGACATGAGAAATGATATGTTTGTATTGCAGCTGTGGCTGATTTGTAAATCTAAGATGGCCCTGTGCCCAGAGAACCATGGCATCGCACTTTCTATCCTGCTCTTGCTTTTGAGTTCCTTGTTTTGTGAACATAACCCATTTTCCAGATATTTCGTGCTCCTGTGGATTTCACTGGTTCAGCTGACAATATTGTTAACAGGAACAACGTGATTATTCACTTAAGCGGCGATTTGAGCTTCTGTCAACATCAAACTGAACAAACCATGTAAATATACATGAAATGGTGCGCAAATGTTTTTTCATATATTGAACTATACTGTTAAGGTACCAAGGCCCCTGGCGTCTAGTTTAAAATGTCAGATAAAGGGTGAACAAAAATAAAGTATACATTAAATGTTTCAAGGGCTTCCAAAAAGCCCACTGCATACATATTTCATGAGTGCAATTGCCTGCGTTGCTTTGGGTATTGTTAGTGAAGAGGGTCTGTGATGAAAGGGCAAATGGTAAATGACAGGATTCTGAGGCATCTACAAGGGACTTCCAGTCTTGGGGAAGAGGTAAAGTGACAAGTAAAGCTTGTGTCACCTAGACATTAGGAGATGCTTCTCCAGAAGAGAGAGGAGACCATTTGGGTAAGCTGCGAACATTAAAATGGCGTGTGTGTGTGTCTGCATGTGTGTGTGATTCCCTGCCAGCCTTGTTTTCAATTGAAGCACTCACGTCAAGTTAATGAGATGCTGTGCTAATTTTTTCCCAGAAGCACTGGGAGCGGATGTGATATGATATCGGGAGAGATGAAAGCCACTTTCACTCCACAGCGAGTGCTGGAACAGGTCACTCTGTAGGGCCACAAACAGACACGAGAGGACCATGCTGGAATGCACATACGATTCTACTCATATTATACTCTTCTTGTATCGAAAGCCTCGGCTACCTGCAATACAATGCAGTCATTTGTGGTAGATAAGAACATAAGTGTCTGCACCACTAACATACGACATGGCTGCTGTGCAAGGTTTGGTCAGCCTGTCTTCCGCAGACACTCCCGTGCCCTCTGAAGGATGGAAGTTTCTGGAATGCACCTGCAAGGGACACTAACAGATGAGAAGCAATTCAAACTAGAACTACTGCCAGTGGCAGTAGTTGAGAACTTATGGAGTTCTAGAAGATGCCATTGGAAATGAGGATGTATGAATGACGCTCATATATTGGCTTCCGGAAGGCAACTCCGCTCCCCGGTCATCCTTCCCCACTGTACAAGATCACACATCACGATTTGCTTCCTGCAAGTACGACCATGGTGTGACGCCGTTGAAATTACATTGCATAGCACATGCTTCTACGTATATGGAGAAAAACTTCACGTCGTACAGCACACACTGGTAACAAGAGTAACCAGATTACTAAAAAAAAAAAAAAAAGAAAATAAACACTGTGTAGCGCCTCTTTTTTCATGCATCACTAAAGTACTGATGCAAGAATTTAGACTGTACATGAATAGCATCAAGACCTCTACACAAAAATTTTGTGAAAATATACTACAATGCACAATGCATAGCTCATTCTGGCCATACAGGTGTCATTGACTATGTAATACTCATTATTATAGAACATACGCTACACAACTTTATATCAACTGCACAAAATTCATATGAACAAGGCTACACGTAATGCAAAATGTTTCCCTGTATTTGTTTTGATGTTCATCTGTGTTCTTGAATAAATATGCTGTATGTTGTTTATACTCCCTCCACCCTCTCTCAAGACTAAAGACGTAGTGGCTATATTGTGTTTCCTTAAAATGACTAACATTCTGAGTGGTTAAGAATGGTTGGTGCATCTGTCTGGCTGGGGGATAGTGTTTCTCTTTTTTCTCTTTGAGTCTCTGGCTATGTTCAGGACAGTGGGGTGATACAGTCTGGGCTGCCTCCGCCGATGACTAGATGGGCTCAACGTAATTGGCTGGGTACAAGCCTAACTGCCCACTGTCCAGGCGACCTTTACACCAGCCCTGATCATCTTCATCTTCAAGCTTTGTCAATTCGTCACCTGAGTGGGGAGAGATAGCGCACAGGTGTTTCCCATTTGGTTTGCTTCAGATTAACCAAATCCCAAATTTTACTTCTGATATAGTACCAAAAAGAATAAAAAGACTGAAATATGTGTACGATTTCCTGTCAAGTCAAACCATTAAACAAAGGTCTGTAACGCTCATTAAGCCATCTGAAAGGTATATAAATGAGTGATGTCCCTTGGTCGACTATGGAGGACAAATAGAGGGGAAGGGGAATTCAGCAGTTAATGTCCAGGTGATGGAGTTAGGCTGTCACATTCCCTTCCCAGGATGTTACTTTTAATGTGTTTATTAACAAAAACTTTACTGTCTATTTAAAATTTTTTTAAACACAATAAAACCACATCCTAGTCCTTTAGATAAGCAATGCATTGTGGGACACATTCATTTGAAAACTAGTGCCAGGCGTTGGGGCGGGGCGGCTCACCAGCTTTGAAGCTCAGTTCGTCCTGCTCCTGGCCTTCGTAGTCATACAGCGCTCGCACGCGCACCCCTCTCCCGCTCGCTGAACCCGGGTCGTCCTCAAAAGAGTTGGCACCGCCGTTGGTTTCATTGCCTGAGTAGGTAGGCTGCTCGTCATCGGACCACTCTGTCGGGTAGGCCTGGTTCTTCTCGTAGCTGCTGACGCTAAACACAGAGGCATGAGGAATTTAGTCAGCTGGTAAACCAGGACGCGGTGCAGCGTATGGTACGGTATGTGCTCAGTCACGTATGGCTTTTCACAGATTGCACAGCGGCGTGATAAGAAATTAGTGGTGTTAATGTAGTTGTCATAGAACTTTCATATCACTGACTAGTTTACCAACTGGTAGTGTTGCATAGCTCCATTAGGAATATTTAAAGATGTGAATGCAATCTGGCTAAATGGGTGCAATAATAAAATTACCACTCATTACAAGACTAATAATCAGGGTGTCAAATTTAGAAACACTGGTGAGATAAATACTTGCTCAAATTTCATTAAATTATGTTTTAGTTTGCCACTGAAAGACAGTTCCTTTTTTTATATTTTTGCTGATATACAGAGCACTGCTTTAAGTCCAGTTAGCCATTAACTTCAGCACCATGACTGGCATTTAAGCTTAGAGATGATGTTCTGCACCTCTTTTGTTCATGATTTGAACAGGCATAAGCTTGGGAAGACCAGCAGCTGGGGGTGCCCTCCTACCTGCCCCGATCTCCAGCCTGTGCCGAGTGCTCCCCTCCAGGGGTGATGTTGGTCAGAGTGATCCCCTCGCCAGGTTTCTTCACCTTCTTGGTGATGGTGTGGGTCACATCTGGGTTGTACTCCTGAGGAACAAAGGGTGGCCAGCACCAATTCTGACACTTGCTGCCATTTTATATCACACTGTGATGATAAATTTCTATTGTTTGTGCAAATGTACATGTAGCATTCTTAACAAAGATACAGAAGACAGGTGACAATAGATTTCACTTCTAAAATTTCAGATTTGTTACTTAAAGCTGACAAAATGACTTGCTACTGAGGCACTCCTCAGACAGGACAGCATTTCCCTTTTGTAGTTGTTAACATCTTGCATTAGCAAACAATGAAGTGGACTGATTCTGAAAGGTAAACCTATCTTGAAGAAGAAACATTGCAGAGTTTGGCATTAAGTGAAATACGGTACGTGAAATACGGTATGTGAAGTAGTCCATCCTAACAACAGTAGTTTTCCCATCACATCACCACACTGTAATGTTTAGTTGTTACTCTGTCACTGGTGAAATTGTTACTTTTTGTTTACTTCTGGCTGAAACAATCATACTGAAATTTTGTAGCACAAGTCAACTAATTTTTACAATGATGACAATTATACCATAATAAAGCATTGACCCAATTTCAGATTGTGTTGAAAAATTCACAAGCATACTAATTTGCCTCTAAACTGAAATTTAATTTGCAAGAAAAATGAAAATAACGAGAACCATATTTTAACTGACATTGATGAACACACATTATACGGTTATAACACACATTGGTTTTCTTCAAACTCTGCTAGAACTTGATCTCATTGTAACATCCATGGTCAAACACTGTCTCACACCTGATGATTTTAACCTGTCATTACTCTCCTGACCACATCGTGTTAGATTCTGTAAGATGAACAAAATTCTGATTCTACAGCCACTATACTTTATACTGGCATACCCCTTACCTTTTTAATAACCAGAGTATTCAGCAACAGAGCGAAGCTCTGCTTTGGTTTCTTTTATTCCATCAGCACACTGAAGGTACATGTGAGATGCATGCAAAAATACATCAAATTTCATATCAGTATTTTTGTATCATTGGGCTCCAGAGCCAGGAGTTTGTTGCACACATTTCCTATACATCCAGAGCTGTAATTCCACTCACTAAAAGTTCTAACAGCAACCTGGATGTTTTGAGATATATATAGAAAGAAAAAGAGTACATCTGATACATTAGAGTACCTTTAGCAAGTAACAGTCTATAAGAAGTAACAAAAAAAATCTGAATTTCAAACATACATATGTGCAGTTCATTTCCCAGCTGTTTGTGTTGTTTTTCAGTATAGTCTTCTTTGGTAAATCTTCCACGTTACAGGTGGAAATGAATTAGCTTCTGGTAGGTTTTATGTGTAGATTAATTGGATTTGAATTATGAGGACTGATCCAGCTGACAGTGTTCACATTTTGGACCAGAGTGCTGGGGTAGTACTAAACCAGAACTTTATAGTGTTAAACGTTGCATGGAAACAATCAGGACTATGTCTAAGATAGACCTTGAGTCAGGCTTAAGGCATCCAACCTGCAGGGCTATAAACCTTGTCCCACAGTGTCCAGTGCCCCTTTCCCACTACAGTGAAAGTCATATCGTCCCATCAGCCCAAAATGGCAGGGAGAGACCAACAGGGACTTCAGTACTTTGATGCTGCGTGGTTCAGTACTTTCAAACCACTTCTGCAGTCCTATATGACTTTTCTAGCCCACACAGAGTAATCAAACTTAATGCGATGTGTGTCAGCTCTTTAAACATGAGTCACAAAAAGAAACAGGCTGTGGTTAAATAATGTAATAGGGGCAACTCTGGTGGGGTTTGAACTTGTGCTGCTACAGCACACTCAGAGTTATCAGACGAGAGGATTAGCCTGCTGGGCTAATGACCCGACTGCCTTCCTTGGAAGACCAATCAAACTTTTGTCCTGACAACTGGGGGTTTCTACCATTGCTATGGTAACATGCTGGGGTGAAGCTGCCTACCTCAAACTGGGGCCAGTTCATTGCCATATCAGGGCCATGGTTGACGCTGAACCACTTCAGGTCCTCTTGTGTGTTGGCAGCAAGGATGGTGCGTTCAAACTCCCGGTACACTGAGGAGTAACTGAAAAACACAAAGGCTTTATAACTCAGAGGTTATATGAACGAAAATGAACAGACTATTTAGCATTGCATTAACATTTAGCATTGCATTAGCAATGGTAACATTTACTCCCAAGTTAAATTTAGAAAAAAAACCAGTACACATGCACTAACAAATCAAAACGAGAAGATTTGTTTTATATTTACATTTATATGCCTATCTCTCTGTTTATATGTCTACACAGTATGAAGAACTACAAGATTTATTTTTCATCTGCTTCTGCTGACATCTTAAACTGATCAGCCTTGGGGTATGTTCAGTTCACACAGCTAATTGTGGAGTTATAACTGAAACATATATTACCAAGTATTTCATTTTAACAGTTCCAGGCTGTAACAGCATTGGAAACTTGCAATGCAAGCAGTTGCACAGGTGATGGCTTCAGGGCTGAACAAGAGCAGGTATAACACTAGGTATATGGGTATGTGAAAGAGCCTGAAGGTTGAGACAATCCAAGAGTTGGCATGGTGGACCTACTTTTGGTTCTCAGTGAGGTTGAGGTGGCGCTTGATGTCCAGCAGGATCTCCTTCAGGAAGGTGAGTCTCTTGACCTCCATCTGCTGGCACTGGTCAAACACCTGGTCCATGCTCTCCATGTACTGAGGTGTGCACTTGTTCAGCTCCTCCAGGGATTTCTCATACTTCTCTCGTGCCTGGAGACAAGAAGAAGAAGAAGAAGAAGAAGAAACCTCTATTTGTCCCACAAGGGGAAATGACAATGATGTAGCAGCAAGTACAGAAAAGGTAGCAGAAAGTACAGAGGAGCATCAAAAATTAAGTTAAACTAAATACCTATATACAAAAAAACAGATTAGAAAATAAAGATAGCAATAAAATAAAGTTATCACATACTAAATTAAAAACATAGTATGGTAAATATTGCATATGAAAGGAACCAGAAAGAACAAGTAGTCCAGGTGGAGGGTGTCACATTTCAGATGCTTAAGACCTCCGTTCTCCAGCAAAGTTGGGTGAACGAGGCTAAATAATCCCCATCATTTGAGAAGTACAAAACCTATAGTATTTCATGCTTTACTTTTTAAAGCTGAGCGAGAGAAAAAGGTACTGACATCACAGGTTAGATACAGTTTGTTTTATGTTGACACAGACTTTTAGATATGATCAAGTGTTTTTTTTTTTAATCTAAAATGGTTTCATATTGCAATGTGTCAAAGAACATGAAATAGAGGGCACTGTACACTGATTTTTAATATACATGAGACACAAGTCCATATTAAATTTAGTTCATAATGTATTTCCACCTTCTTGATGGCATTAGCTCTCTGTGATTAGATACAAATGGATCAATTATGTCTGAAAAATTCTTAATCTGTATGGAAATTATCCAAATTATAGATTAAATGATCAGTGTTCTGATGGTTACGTTTTACATATAATAAACAGAGCAGAACTGTGATACTATTAAGCGGCGTATATAGCTGTCTTTGTAGTAACTAGGCCAAGGGTATCATGGTGACATCGCAATAATGGGCTCTGGGGAGCACATCTTGCCATAAAGCAATTAACTGAAGAATTAATTGGTTAACTGATGGCATGCCTGTTAACGAGGTGTATGTAACAGAAGCTGAATTAAAAATCTCAAGATACTCACTTTGGATCAAAATGCCTGTCTACATGCTACGACACATTAAAACAATAATATTCAATAACACGTGTTCTAACTTAATCCATCCACTGCATTTTTATATAAGCGTCCTGATATAGACTGCATTCTACTCAACATTCAGAGCTCATTCTGCCATACAGGACACTGCACAACATATTAAATGGTACCTTACTCTTGGTCATTGAGTCCAGTCTGTGTTTCTTGTTAACAGGCAGCACAAAAGCAGGACCCAGTTCTCACAATGAGATTACCGGCTATATGCTGTATTAACCTGCTATCCAAAGCACCTTAAAATAGGCCGAGCTGCTTTCACTTATATGATGACTCATAGTAAACGGTCTGTCTGAATCGTGAGGCCTCTAGGAGAAACCAAAATATTGGACAGCATGCTTTCTCACATGTCAGTGCCCTGTGCCTCTCCTTGTGACGTTGTCCCACCTTCTGCACATCCTGTTTGCATTTGTCCAACTTCTCCTGCAGCTTCTTCTGTTGGTCTGGCGTCACCGAGGCGTCAGCCTTACCGTTGGCCTCCCTGGTAGCAGCCAACTTTTCCTCCTTGCAGGCCATGTGATAGGCTTTCTTGGCTGTTTCCACCTGGGACAAAGATGCAGGAATATAGTTGCAATTTAGCAAATGCATATCATGCTGTCCACAACATAAGCCATTTCTAATAAAATCCTATGGTGTGAATGATAAAAATGGCTTTCATTGAAATAGTTATTTTAATTGACTGATTTAATTCCTTAACAGGACATGACTCAGGTGGCCAAAAGTATTCCAGAATCACACTGGAAATGAACACTTAACAAGAGTCCATCCCTAAGGATACTGTATGTCCATAACACAGTCTTTGCACAAAATGATCTGCTTTTATTAGATCCAGCCAAATCTATAGGAAATGAATTATTTCCATATAGGACTTTCATCTTATTAACAAGTTCTGTTCAATTTCCTGTTTGTCTTTACTCATATTTTTTTCTTTGACTATCAACCTTGGCTTAACTAACATTCACTGATTAACTTTACTGAACTGCTAGCAGCTGAATCTTGTTGCTAAGCAGTATTATAAAGCCAGTTTTTTTTCCACACCATAGTTACAAAAATGGTAGATATTCTCTACCATCCCAAATAGCTGTAAGTGTAAAATTTGTTTCCTGGGTAACACTTGTTTCTGTCTCTCCTCCCCCACTTTACCTCTTTCAACTTCTTAGCCCAGGGCTTCTGGGCCTTCTTGAAGCCCTCGTCTGCCTCTTTGGTCTCCTTGAAGCCCCCCATTATCTGCTTATGGTAGGAATCCTTCTGCCAGTTTTTGACCTTCTCCAAATCCTCGTTGAGCAGACCATTCTTCACTTCCTGGTGCAGCTCGCTCACCTTGTCCGCCTCCGTCATCATCGCCAGCCAGGCTCGCTCCACCGTGCCGTACTGCGGCCCTGCAAAACGTGGGACAACCAGAAGGCACGTGTGAAACGTCTAAATGTACCCATGGCTCTGTGAAGCCAGGACACTGTAGATAATATGTAATGTTGTACAACTCAATGCCTACCAATCAGATTGTTTAACAAAAACTAACATTCTTTAAAAACTTTAATTGATATTTCCATTACAGAATCTAGTAACAAAGCATAGACTCCTGCATAGATTAATGCTTGTGGGTTTAATTTTGGACCTGCCTCTGTGTGAGCGGAGGCTGTATTCTTCTTGTGAGATTTGTCTTACATTCCATGTTCCACCCGCAGTCAAAGGACATGTGCATAAGGTGACCCGGCAAACTCAGGATTTATTTACAAAATTTAAACGAGACTCTAGCTGAGTGCCAGGGGCCAAAGATCTATCTGAGAAACAGATACAGATGTAGTTATTTGTAATATAATGGGTTGGTGCTATTCACACCTTTCTCAATGAGCTGTCTCCATCTCTTGGACCAGTCGGTCAGCTGCTGGCTGTAGCTCTTCTCGATCTTGGCCCGTTCTTGGAGGCAGTTCATCAGGTCATTGCACAGGCGGTGCCCGTCATCGATCCTCTTCACCGTGCGCTTGTAGTTTCCCACCTGTTAAGGAGACGTCCTGTTAAAACTCTATCAAAGGGTCAGGCGGCCTGACAGTAGCAGAGAACTGCTTCACCTCTGTGTTGCCATTATTCTTAGTCTGACCCTCAGAAAGTCCTCCAGCCTTGGTTTGACCCGAGCCATCTTAGCATTAATAAAGGCAACCGCTGCTCCAAGAAAAATGAGAAGCGATTTGCCTGTAGCCAACTGAAACCTCATGTAAAATGCATTAAATAAATGTTTGAAATAAATGGCTCTGTGGGAGTTTCAGGCGCTGAACTTAACTAAAGCACTGCAAGGATAACAGCTGTCCTCCACTCAAAAAGCAATCAAACTGGAATAAATGCGCTGTCACATCTGTCTGAATTCATACTGAACAATGTGAGGACTAAAGTGCTATACTGGGAAATGTATTCATAATAACAGAAATAATAAAACCACCTAATGTTGAACAAATCAAATCCTGACACCTGGACTAGTTCTCCAAATCATCATAGAATGTTTACATTAAGCTCTTTTAATTTTCCATTTTCAAAACTTTCATGTACATCTAACTATAAGTCCAGAAACTCTATTTTAACAGTTATTAACAGCCTTACTTACCACCTTTACTTATAATTTTGATATGTGTGCCACAGTCCATTGTGCAATTTCACACTAAATTTATCCAAATAGTTGATGAATTGCACTCAGAAACTGGTCTCCCTAACTGAAAAATAGCACATGGCAGATGTAGTGAAGTTGGTGCTAACAGAGATTTGGTGGACTCACTGCTCTTCATCACGCCCTCTTTCCAGTTAGTAATGTTTCCAGTTAGCAATGCCAATGCAAAGGCAATGGCTCCTCCCCCAGTGAGATAAAATAGGGCTTCTTTTGTACATGACCATATCTCAGCAGTGTTGCAGAGAAGAGGAACGAGGGGGCTCCTGTCAGCACTTTAATGTTATTCGATTTGACAGGAGACCAGCAGACAGCTCATGAAGAAGTGTGTGTGTGTGTGTGTGTGTGTGTGTGTGTGTGTGTGTGGGGGGGGGGGGGGTCAGACACCACAGTCATTATTCACAGACATGGTGCAGGA